>JAXGGA010009507.1:0-51092 GCA_038373865.1 Uloborus plumipes
GATTACTTTTTGATCGAAAAATAAAGTTGCTTGCGGTATGTCATCCGCCGCGCCGCGTTCCGATTCTGCCAAGACGAAACTTAGTCCGTCAGTTCCCCACTTATCGATTTCATACTAATCCCTAAATTTTTCCCTGCTATGAAGAAAAATCCCAGTGGTTAAGATACGGTTCAGTGATTTGAAATAGTCACACCTTCTTCTTTGTTAACGAGTTGGAGGGCGAAAAGGGGAGGACACGGGTTTTTTCAGGCTGGGCCCGCTTTGGCGAACCCTGTAGCTGACATAGGACAACAACAACTTCCCCCAGAAAAACTGACGGGCCTGCATGTTCTGTGTAATGTCGCTCCTCCATAACTCCCTTATGCATCAGCCTATTTGACTCTCGCCTATTATGCGAATTACGGCTTTAGGTCAGACACCTGAACCATAGATTGAAGCCTTCTTATTAGCGGAAGAAGACTTTGAGCGGCATTTGCGATGTCTGACCGTGGATCGTGACTCAATCATCTGGTGTGAATACTTGTGTAAATACTCGTGTCTCTGACCGAGTTTCACTTCATTTACAGAAAAAACATTTGATGTGTGGTCTTGGTAGCATGAAAATTCAGATTAGTTAAATACCACGCATAAAATCTGAATCTAATTTTTCCTTAGAAAGTAAGATTAGATTTTTAGGTTATCCAATTAACTTAAAATTGCTTTTGATTTTATTCCATTTCCAAGACAGGGGAGTACCCATTCATATTGGAGTGTACCTCGTATCAGCATATTCCATTGGTGACTTGGTCGGCCGTCTGTCTTGCGGCTGGATTGCAGACTTCCAATGCATTCGAAGAAACACATTGGTTCGCCTGTACCTCATCGTCCTGGGCACGTTGACCGCCCTGCTACCTCTGGTCTCTTTCGAAGCTCTGATGGTAGCGTCTATCTTCCTCGGCATCGTAAATGGAGCCGTGATTGTCAATCATTCCGTCCTGCTCAATGAATACTTAGGTCTGGAAAAGCTGCCGGTAGCAATGGGATTCTCAACTTGCTTCGTGGGAGTGAGCACCTTCTTGAGACCTATCGTCATTGGTAAGTAGAGTTGATAGCAAGTGTCCTAGCTATTGTCTTTTAGCTACTACCCTGTTAGAACAGTTACCAAAAGGGCACAATATTGTTGGAATTGTTTGGCGGACAAGAAACGTCACTAAATTATAAAACAAATTGCAGCGACTTACGAATGTCAGACAGCAACGTCATCGTGAAGTGACATCTTCACAAGGTCACAGATCAAAAATTGATTGTTTCAGCTACATATTATATACATGTATATATGTATATAAAAAAATATATGTATACACACACACACAGTAGCATCGCTACTGGGGGAGGGAGTCCGCCCCGGGTGTCACCCATAAAAGTTTTGAAAATTTAATACTTCCAGTGCTGAACAAGGTTAACCCTCAAGTCATCGTCGAATCCTTAGATGACCTGAGGCTTCGCTGCTAAATATATATTTATATATATACCCTACTAAAAATGACCCATAGAGATCAATAGAAAAATCTATTGATATCGGTAGAGTTCTATTGATATGAATTGATTTCTATAGATGTCTCTATTGGTATCGATAGAAGCTATTGGTACCTGTAGCCTATTGATCATAACCTCAATGGATATCCATAGAAGTCATATAAACATCAATAGAAATTTGGTAAGTAGGAAAGCATCTCAATGGATATCAGTAGAAGCCCTATAGACAATAGACATCAATAGAAATTTGGTTAGTAGAAAAGCATTTCAATGGATATCAATAGAAGCTTTATAGATAGCAATAGAAATCTGGTCAGTAGGATACTGATCCCAATGGATATCACTTAAAGCTTTAATTGACATATAGAAATCCGATAGATTTTACTAATTCCAATTGATATCTGTAGAAATGAAATCATTAAGTTTAAACTTAGGTAGTAAGTCTCGGTAAAATTAGTGAGCTAGGAAGGTTATTAATAATAATAATAAAAAAAACAGATGATTTTAAACTTTATAAATAAAGATAACTATAATTTTAAAATAATAAACTTCGACTGAAATTTTAACTTATAAAATTTCTGACTTTTTAAAATCTGATATTACAGATTCATAGATTATGCCAGTCATTTTTTTTCTTTTATGTTTGGAAAAAATCAATAGTTTTCTTTCAAATCATCACAGACATATGGTTCAACCATTCGTTTCAAAGATACTATTTTAACAAGATAATTAAAGAAAAACACATTTTTATTCTTTAAACTGGAAACAAAAAAATTGGCCTCTTCACGTGTAAATTGTACATTGTGCGCATTGTGTTGAAAAATGGAGCATTTGAAGTTCCATAAATAAGTTTGTCTTTAATCTAAGAATCATCATTTTGAGGGTCTTTTCCATACATCTCCATGTGATGCATAATGATTCTCGATGCATATTCATTAAAATTTGAGACTTCAATGTAGTGTTATGCCCTGATATGTACAAAATCTTTATGCTGTGGCTAATTAATGCTATTACGTATAAACAGATAAATTCACTTTATCTACCAGTTTGTTGGCTATCTTAGCTACATTAAGAGAATTTTTGCCTCCAGCTCGATCATTGGCTATTCCTAACTGTAGAGTCCACAAGAAGGGCGAAACTGCAGTCTTAGGATGCTATGATCGAGCTGTGGGTGCATTTGCTTCAGTATATATCACTTTTGCTCTGCTGGATATTTTGCACACCAGTTGAGCAATGACACACCACCTCGTTCGAGTAGTTCTATCCTTCGTAAAAATTACCTATAGAGATCAATAAAAAGAAATTGTATGGGGAAGTGGATTACGGATATCAATACTGTTAAATCAGTAGAGACCTATTGATATCAGTAAAGATCAAAACAAGATCCATAGCATCTTTCAATGATATCAATAGAACAAAACCATAGGATCCATGGATATCAATAAAGATCCATAGTATCATAGAATTAAAAAAAATGTACGGGGAAATGGCCAACTGATATCAATAGCGCTAAATCAGTAGAGGTCTAATGAATATCAGTAGAACAAAACCGTAGAATCTATGGATATCAATAGACATCCATAGCATCTTGTTCAACTGATATCAGTAGACCTCTACTGTTTTAGCTCTATTGATATCCGTTGGCCATTTCCCCGTACAATTTTTGTTATTTATCTCTAAGTGTCATTTTTAGTAGGGTATACATTCTTTATTATTTAAGTTTTATTCTTTATATAAAATAATATATATATATATATATAGTACCAGGGGACCGAGCCCGCTCGGTTAAAAGAAAAGAGGTTTGTAAACTCGTGTTTTTTTCTAAAATGCGAAGTACTTATTTAGATAAACTTGAAAAGCATTTTTAAGCCTTTGGTTGCAATTATGCTTTTAAAACAGCTGTAATTTGTTTTAAAAAACACAACCTTATTTAATCCATGCTCGTCGTAAAATGACACCCAATTTCATTTCATTTGGCGCCTAAAGCGCGGGAGGGGTTGATGAGAATGGATGCAGAGTCCATGTTCTCCAGTACGCATTGGGTTCCAGTTGGTTTTGACTTTCACTTGACTTCACACTCCAAGGTTCCCCTCGTACATACCATAACTCGTAGTTTAACCGGGATGGGGCCTTGAAGAGCGCTCTGTTCATTTTTGAACCAGGCCCAAGGGCCGAGCAAACCCTTGGCCCAGCATCCCCCAGAGGTATCGTTTCACTTGGAGGATTTTATGACCACGAACATTTTTAACGTTCCCCAGCCACCATTAATGAAGACGGTGGATCTTTGATCGGCTGGGCTTCCTCTATGTGATCGGACCGGGACCCTCTGGTTACGAGTCCGACGACTTACCGATCGGACTACCGCGGCCCACTCCCAATTCTAACTTTCTTTTGATCGATCTCTTTTAAATTTCAAAAACAATACAATTCTAACGTGTTGCCAAAACTCGTTTGCCAAATACCATAAAAATTTAAATTTACGCTGATGTGATTAAATATGAAATCCATTGTTATAATAAAACGTGGTTGCTATGAAACAGTAACAATAAGAGTAATCATAAAGAAAATGGCGAAAGAAAGCTCGTCAAACTTCTAAAGAAGGCACAAAAAACGGGTTTTTTTGTGAAAACTTGCGTTTTTACAGAAAAAACGCCGATGTAGATGAACTCAAAAACCAAAACTTTATCTTAATACAAAATTTTATCAAAATCGCTAGAGCCGTTTTCGAGATCCGAAATATATATATACAATAATTGCTCGTCTAAGGATATTAGATAGATGTAATTTTGTTTTGAAACTTAATATTTTAAGAAAATTGAGTTTCGTATTTATTGATTTTTTACCTGAAATATCTTACTAAACATTCTTGAGGAGGAAAAAAAGTGTTTAAAAACTAACTGTAACACTTTTATACTCAATTTTTAAATCGTACTTGAAAAGTAAAATAATCCGATTTTTATATCGTGTAAGTTACTATAAAATTGACTAAATGTCGCTGGACAATCACCACTGCTTTTATCCCATGGCTTTTGAGTAAATGAAACAGCCTGTATAAGACACTATCTAGTGAAGCCTTGCTTTATCATTTCAAAAAACAATAACAATTTAACGTTGCCAAATACCATAAAATTTAAACTCGCGCTGATGTGATTAACTATGAAATCCATTGTTAAATTAAAACGTCGTTGCTATGAAACAGTAACAATTGATAATAATCATAAAGAAAATGGCGATAAAGAAAGCGTCTCAAACTTGCTTAATGAAGGCACAAAAAACGGGGTTTTTTGTGAAAACTGGCGTTTTTACAGAAAAAACGCCGACGTAGATGAACTCAGAAACCAAAACTCCATCTAAATACAAAGTTTTATCGAAATCGTTAGAGCCGTTTTCGAGATCCGAAATATATATATATATACAAGAATTGCTCGTTTAAAGATATTAGATATATATATATATATATATATATATATATATATATATATATATACACATTCTCAGTGGCGTAGCCAGGGGTTGGCAGGAGTGGCTCTTGCCAGCCTTCATTAAATGAAGGTTCTAAAAATGAGTAACGTAAGTACAGCGGCTCGCGATTTTGAACGAGTAACTTTGTCAAAACTGGTTGTGCTTCGATAGCTTAGTATAGTAGTCTGTGGAGTTAGCGACAAAAACAGCCGAAATATTTCACTTCCGGATACCAGTGTGAAATTTGGTACAGAGCTTAGGTACATATATAAAAACAAAAAACCGCCGGGAGACACTTGATCAGGGGTCATGAACTCCCGTGATGACGTCATCAAGATGGCCGCTTTTACAGGTAATACGTTCGTTTAATTGCTTAAAACTCCATCATAGATTAAAATATTGCAAAACTCAAATGTATCATCTGAAAGCTCTTTAAAAGAGCTATTTAGAAATATTTAATTTTTCCTTCTGAGGTCAAGGGCCCACCTGTAATGACGTCATCAAAATGGCCGCTTTTACAGGTAAATACGTTTGTTTAACTCCCCCTAAAACTCCATCATAGATTTAAATATTGCAAAACTCAACTATATCATCTGAAAGCGTTTTAAAAGAGCTATCTAGAAAGATTTAATTTTTCTTTCTGAGGTCGAGGGATCACCCGTGATGACGTCATCAAAATGGCCGCTTTTACAAGTAAATACGTTCGTTTAACTGCTTAAAACTCCATCATAGATTCAAATATTGCAAAACTCAAATATATCATCTGAAAGCTCTTTAAAAGAGCTATTTAGAAAGATTTAATTTTTCTTTCTGAGGTCAAAGTCCCACCTGTACTGACGTCATCAAAATGGCCGTTTTACAGGTAAATACGTTTGTTTAATTCCCCTAAAACTCCATCATAGATTCAAATATTGCAAAACTCAAATATATCATCTAAAAGCTCTTTAAAAAAGCTATCTAGAAAGATTTAATTTTTCTTCCTAAGGTCAAGGGCCCACCTGTGATGACGTCATGTGAGGCCATTTTGATGACGTCATTACAGGTGGGACCTTGTCCTCAGAAAGAAAAATTAAATCTTTCTAAATAGCTCTTTTAAAGAGCTTTCAGATGATATATTTGAGTTTTGCAATAATTGAATCTATGATGGAGTTTTAGGGGGAGTTAAACAAACGTATTTACCTGTAAAAGCGGCCATTTTAATGACGTCATCACAGGTGGGCCCTTAAAATTAGAAAGAAAAATTAAATCTTTCTAGATAGCTCTTTTAAAGAGCTTTCAGATGATATATTTGAGTTTTGTAATATCTGAATCTATGATGGAGTTTTAGGGGGAGTTAAACAAACGTATTTACCTGTAAAAGCGGCCATTTTAATGACGTCATCACAGGTGGGCCCTTGACCTTAGAAAGAAAAATTAAATCTTTCTAAATAGCTCTTTTAAAGAGCTTTCAGATGATATATTTGAGTTTTGTAATATCTGAATCTATGATGGAGTTTTAGGGGGAGTTAAACAAACGTATTTACCTGTAAAAGCGGCCATTTTGATGACGTCATTACAGGTGGGCCCTTGACCTTAGAAAGAAAAATGAAACTTTTCTAAATAGCTCTTTTAAAGAGCTTTCAGATGATATATTTGAATTTTGCAATATCTGAATCTATGATGGAGTTTTAGGGAGAGTTAAACAAATGTATTTACCTGTAAAAGCGGTCATATTGATGACGTCATCACAGGTGGGCCCTTGACCTTAGAAAGAAAAAATAAATCTTTCTAAATAGCTCTTTTAAAGAGTTATCAGATGATGTATTTGAGTTTTGCAATATTTGAATCTATGATGGAGTTTTAAGCAGTTAAATGAACGTATTTACCTGCAAAAGCGACCATTTTGATGACGTCATCACAGGTGAACCCTTGACCTCAGAAAGAAAAAATATATTTTTATAAATAGATCTTTTAAAGCGCTTTCAGATGATATAGTTGAGTTTTGAAATATTTAAATATATTGTAACGAGTCCGTAGCACCTTCAACTTTCTTTAAATGAACATTCCAATCTTGAGGAAGTAACTATAAATTTATTTACAAGTATGTACACTATTTACAAAAGGAGCAGGAAACAATTGCTAAACATCCAGCAATTAGGTAGCAAAACAGTACACTGTACTCTCAACAGTAATTCAGCACCACGTATCTAACGTGAACAGTAATTAAGCAATTGCAAAAGCAAAACATCGCCCAAGCGAATAGCGAATAAAACGAGTCACCAGAATCAAATCTGAAAACAACTGACTGACTTGTGTTCAAGGCCAGCTATTTATACACGGAAAGAATTCCCGACAACTTTCTAGTAATATCTGGAATATTCCAAATCATTCATAACTTTAAACAATTCATTCAAGAAAACGCTAGAAATAAAAAGAAAAACACCACTCCGAGCGAAAATTTCTTCACGCTTATTAAAGTTAGGGCAAGTGTAAAAACTACAAAGTGTTACGGGGCCGGTATACAAGTGATAAAAGTGATATCTTCAGATACTTTTGCAACATGACGTCAGATAAAACCAAAACTAATGAAAATGATGCAAGGCAGGAAAAACAACAACTATTTACAAGATTTGTAACATTGCCCCCTTCCCAAGGACTGCACGTCCCGGGCAGTACAATCCCCAGAAAGGAAGCAAGGGAAAACTTACAGATGCACACATTACATGATAACTAATCATAAACATGATAAACAATAACAGTGAGAACATGAAAGAAATAATAACATTGATAAAGTAATATTCCAAACAATTAAAGGCGAAAGTTATTTACAAAATTTAAAAACAAATTACCATGGTAGCTTTAGATTTACTTTACGAACTATGGCCATAGTATGGGGCTAGCCGATCATAATGTACAACCCTAGGTTTTGAATGTGATGACTTCTGGATCCTCACTACGACGTCGTTCAGCCGGTGGAGAACTGTGTAAGGTCCATCCCAATGCGACTGCAATTTGGGTGACAGACCTTTACGTCGGATGGGATTCCATAGCCATACTTTGTCACCTTCTTGAAAGTCATGGCCAGTGGACCTTGTGTCGTATCGGGTCTTCATCTTCTCCGTCGCGATGTTGATTCGCTCCCGTGCGAAGTGATGAACGTCTTCCAACCGGGCCTGGAGATCCTGGACGTACTCCTCAGGCGATGAAGGCGCATCTGGAGGGAGACCGAAGACGAGATCACAAGGTAGCCGAAGCTCTCGGCCGAAGAGCATCTGTGATGGGGAATATCCGGTGGTCTCGTGGACAGCACTGCGGTAGGCCAGCAGGAACAGAGGAAGTTTCTTGTCCCAATCCTGTTGATTTTTGGAGACCATAAGCGAGAGATTATTAAGGATTGTCCTGTTGAATCTCTCCACCATGCCGTCCGATTGTGGGTGTAGTGGTGTCGTTCGAGTTTTCTCAATTTTGAGGATATCACATAGGCCCTTAAACACAGCAGAGATGAAGTTTCTTCCCTGATCGGAATGGATCTGCAAAGGTGTCCCATATCTCGAGATCCAATGCTGGACTAGAGTCTCTGCTACAGTGGTAGCTTCTTGATCCGGAATGGAATATGCTTCGGGCCATTTGGTGAAATAGTCAATGGCAACGAGGATGTATTTGTTCCCATCAGTAGTTTTCGGTAGAGGACCAAGAATGTCGATCCCGATTCGTTCGAAAGGAGCTCCTACGTTGTAAAGATGTAGTTTCCCGCGGCTTCTTCTCTTCGGTCCTTTACGGGCAGCACAGGCGTCACAAGAATGACACCACTTCTCCACGTCATCCTTCGCCTTGCTCCAGAAGAAGCGCTCTCGAACCTTGTGGAGGGTTTTCAGGATACCAAAGTGTCCTCCAGTCGGACTACTGTGCAATTCCTTTAGAACGTCTGGAATTCTTGATCTGGGAATAAGTAACTGCCATTTGAATGCTTTACCATCGTCAGATTCCCATTTCCGATACAGGACGCCATTTCGCAACTGGAGAGATTTCCATAGAGCCCAGTATCTCTTCGTGGCAGGACTGTAGATAGAAACGTCTTGCCAACTAGGTCGCCGACTGTCCTTTTCCATTAACTCTATGATAGGCTTAAGGTCTGGGTCTTCAAGCTGATCTTTTCTTACTTGGTCGTCACTCCATGGATCGGGATCTGAAGATGTTGATGTAGCAGTAACTTGGCAGGCAGTAGGGATTGTCGTCCCGTACTGTTTCTCTATTCGGGAGCAATAATGGCAGTTCTCGGAACAAGGTCTTCTTGACAATGCGTCAGCATTACCGTGTGACAAACCTTTTCGGTGCTTAATCTCGATGTCATATTCCTGGAGCCGCTGTATCCACCTGGCTACCTGGCCCTCTGGATTCTTGAAATTCAACAGCCAAGTTAAAGAGGCATGATCGGTCCGGAGCAGGAATTTACGGCCGTAGAGGTAATGATGGAAATGTTCTACAGCTTTAACTATGGCGAGCAATTCCTTTCTCGTGACACAATAATTTCGCTCCGACTTGGATAAGCATTTGCTCCAGTAGGCGATGACATGTTCGTTACCGTCTATTTCTTGAGATAAAACAGCTCCAACGCTCTCGTGGCTCGCATCAGTGTCAAGTATGAAGGATTTTCCAGGCTGAGGATAAGAGAGAATAGGCGTTGATGTTAAAGCCTCCTTCAGCTGTAGAAATGCATCCTCGCATTCTTTGGACCATTCAAATTTTTGTTTGCTCTCCGTCAGCTTATGCAAAGGTCGAGCAATGTTGGAAAAACCCTTCACAAACTTCCTGTAGTACGTGCAGAGCCCCAGAAAACTTCGCAACTTATGGACATTTTCGGGGCGGCTCCAATTCTTGACTGCAGATACCTTATCTGGATCTGTTCGTACGCCCTCGGAAGAGATAATGTGACCAAGGTAGTTCACCTCACGGCGGAACAAATTACACTTGGACGGGCTCAACTTCAGGTTGGCTTCCTTAAGCTTTTGCAGCACCTTCCTAAGATTAGTCAAATGTTCCTCAAAACTGCGTCCTATGATGATGATGTCGTCCAAGTAGACAAGACAGGATTCATAAGAGAGTCCTCGTAACACTGATTCCATAAGACGCTCGAACGTGGCTGGTGCATTGCAGAGGCCGAAGGGCATCACTTTGAACTGCCACAAGCCTTGTCCGGTTGTAAACGCCGTCTTCTCTCGGTCGTCGGGGTGTATCTCCACCTGCCAGTAGCCGCTCTTTAAATCCAGGGTCGAAAACCACTTGTGTCCGGAAAGGGTGTCCAGAGTGTCATCGATCCGTGGAAGAGGGTAACTGTCCTTCTTGGTGATGTCATTCAGGCGTCGGTAGTCAACACAAAATCTGGTGGAGCCGTCTTTCTTTCGGACCAAGACGATAGGGGATGCCCAAGGACTGGATGAGGGTTCGATGACGTCATTCTCCTGCATCTCTTTCACGAGGATCTCAACCTCTTCCTTCTTGGCGAACGGTAGTCGTCTTGGATGCTGCTTGATAGGGGGATGATCTCCAGTGTCGATCCTATGCTGCGTTAAACTCGTGCGACCAACATCCTCGGATGTAGATGAAAACACCTGCTTGAAGTTGTCCACCAATTTTTCCGCAGCGTATCTTTGATCCGTCGATAATGGTGCACTCCCAATTAATTTCGAAGTCAAGGACTCGGAAGACACAGTCTCGGAGGAATCAATTCTTCTGATGATGCAGTTTACGGGAGTACAAGTTGCCAACACTTCTCCTTTCTTAATATTCCTCGGTCTTTCACTCACATTGGCGACTCTCACAGGAACTGCATTCCTTGAAAGGTCCACAAGCGTAGATGCCACTAGTACTCCTTTTGGGCTATTATTCTGGTTAGGATATTCAATGAGGCCGAATTTAAAGCTGTTGTTTTCCTTGATGGAGCCAGGTATTAGTACTTCTGATCTAGAGGGAATCGATAAATCTGTTTGGGCTATTATTTGATGAGCGGATTTTAAGTTATTTTCGGCGTTGAAAATTGCTATGTCTTCCCTCGTCGAGTGCAGCTCATTATTTTTAAAGTCGATAGAAAAATCAAATTTTCTCAAAAAGTCCAGTCCGAGAATGAAGGGATCTGTAATGTCAGCGACGAATGCCGTGTGATGGTAAGTGGCGCTTCCGAACATTATTTCTAAGTTCACTTTTCCTTCAATCTCGATTTTGTCACCTGTCACAGTTTGGAGAGTAACGCATGGCGGCGTCCACAAGATCTTGAGTCCAAATTGACGAGCCACATCAGTCCTAATGATGGTAACGTTGGCTCCTGTGTCCACAATCATTTCGCAGGGAAATCCATTCACATATGCGTAAATGAACAGTCCGTTGCAGCCGCCAGTTCTTGGGGAAATCTGGAAAACTTTGGGAGACGTCTTCTTTTCTTGGCGAGCTTCGCAATTCCTTCGTACGTGGCCCTCACCGCCACATTTCCAGCACTTCAGTGTTTGTCTACCTTGGTCTTTGTGAGCCGAAATCTTCTTCAGGGTCCCCGACATCTCTTTGATTTGTCGCTCAATGTCCGAGAGACGAGTTGAGTTCGAACCCTGGGCACTCACTTCCAAGCCCCTGATAGAATGGCGATCCTTGCGGGATATTTGCTGTGCAGCCTCGAACTTCATTGCGTAGACTAGACCGGATTTAAGATCTTTGATGTCCGCCATCCGAGAGCCGTCTGGACTTCTGGACTTCGCACTCCGTCTATGAAGTAGTTCAGGGCCAGGCTATCGCGAACATCCGAAGGACAGTTCGAGAAGGCGAGATGGGAAAGCCTCTCAACGTCTGCTGCAAACACTTGCAAAGTCTCTCCATCCCTCTGGAGTCGGGATTTCAGCTGGAGTTGGCTGAATTCTTTTTGGCATACTTCGCCAAAGCGAAGCTCCAAGGCCGATGATAAGGCTTCGAAGTCACAGAGCTTGTCCTCTGGGAAGGTCTGTAGTATTTCAGCTGCATCCCCTCTCAGCGAGACTGCAAGTTGACAGGCTTTCGTGGAAGAGTCCCAAGAGTTTGCTTCTGCAACGATGAGGAACTGCTTCTTGTAAATATTCCACGAGGTTTTCCCGTCAAACGTGGCCAGTTTGATGGATGGACGAGAAGTTCCAGCTGCAGCTACACAGTCACTTGAGTTGTTGGAGGATGCTGATAACTTCGATTCAAGTTCTTTAATTTTCTTTTCAACATCGTTTTCTACTGTGGTGATTCGATCCTCAACGCTGTCTGAGTTATTGCAGGATCCTGATAACTTTGATTCAAGTTCTTTAATTTTCTTTTCCACATGGTTTTCTACTGTAGTGATTCGATCCTCAACGCTGTCAACTTTTTCTTCAAGAGCCTCCATTTTATTTTCCATATTGGCAAATTTACTTTCCACCAAACTTTTCATTGACGTTAGATCGCTCTTAATTTCTTCTTGACTTGAAGTTATGCTAGCGGTTAACTCATTCTTAATTTCTTCTTGACTTGAAGTTATGCTAGCGGTTAAATCATTCTTAATTTCTTCTTGACTTGAAGTTATGCTAGCGGTTAAATCATGCTTAATTTCTTCTTGACTTGAAGTTATGCTAGCGGTTAAATCATTTTTTAATTGTTCTTGATTAGTAGCCATAGTCGCCATATCATTTTTAACAGCGTTGATCGCATCCAGGAGTTTTTTCAGTTGTTCATCCATTGCTCGAGTAATTACCATAAAATTCCGAAGTCAAAAAGTCCACAGGAAGAAAAGTCCAAGTTCACAGATAATTCCAAGAAAGTCCTTGAAGATGCCCCACGTTGGGCGCCAAAATTGTAACGAGTCCGTAGCACCTTCAACTTTCTTCAAATGAGCATTCCAATCTTGAGGAAGTAACTATAAATTTATTTACAAGTATGTACACTATTTACAAAAGGAGCAGGAAACAATTGCTAAACATCCAGCAATTAGGTAGCAAAACAGTACACTGTACTCTCAACAGTAATTCAGCACCACGTATCTAACGTGAACAGTAATTAAGCAATTACAAAAGCAAAACATCGCCCAAGCGAATAGCGAATAAAACGAGTCACCAGAATCAAATCTGAAAACAACTGACTGACTTGTGTTCCAAGGCCAGCTATTTATACACGGAAAGAATTCCCGACAACTTTCTAGTAATATCTGGAATATTCCAAATCATTCATAACTTTAAACAATTCATTCAAGAAAACGCTAGAAATAAAAAGAAAAACACCACTCCAAGCGAAAATTTCTTCACGCTTATTAAAGTTAGGGCAAGTGTAAAAACTACAAAGTGTTACGGGGCCGGTATACAAGTGATAAAAGTGATATCTTCAGATACTTTTGCAACATGACGTCAGATAAAACCAAAACTAATGAAAATGATGCAAGGCAGGAAAAACAACAACTATTTACAAGATTTGTAACAATATGATGGTGTTTTAGGGGGAGTTAAACAAACGTATTTACCTGTAAAAGCGGCCATTTTGATGACGTCATTACAGGTGGGCCCTTGACCTCAGAAAGAAAAATTAATTTTTTCTAAATAGCTCTTTTAAAGGGCTTTCAGATGATACGTTTGAGTTTTGCAATATTTGAATCTATGATGAAGTTTTAAGCAGTTAAATGAACGTATTTACCTGCAAAAGCGACCATTTTGATGACGTCATCACAGGTGAACCCTTGACCTCAGAAAGAAAAATTATATTTTTATAAATAGATCTTTTAAAGCGCTTTCAGATGATATAGTTGAATTTTGAAATATTTAAATATATGATGGAGTTTTAGGGGGAGTTAAACAAACGTATTTACCTGTAAAAGCGGCCATTTTGATGACGTCATTACAGGTGGGCCCTTGACCTCAGAAAGAAAAATTAATTTTTTCTAAATAGCTCTTTTAAAGGGCTTTCAGGTGATACATTTGAGTTTTGCAATATTTGAATCTATGATGGAGTTTTAGGTGGAGTTAAACAAACGTATTTACCTGTAAAAGCGGCCATTTTGATGACGTCATTACAGGTGAGAACTCTACCTCAAAAAGAAAAATTAAATCTTTCTAAGTAGCTCTTTTAAAGTGCTTTCAGATGATATATTTGACTTTTGCAATATTTCAATCTATGATGGAGTTTTAAGCAGTTAAACGAACGTATTTACCTGTAAAAGCGGCCATTTTGATGACGTCATCACGGAATGACCTTGACCTCCGATCAAGTGTCTCCCGGCGTTTTTTTTGTCCTCCTATGTGAATTTAAGCCCCACATAAAATTTCAGACGGGTATCCGGAAATGAAATATGTTTGCACTAACTCCACGGACTATAGAAGGTTAAAAAAAAAAGATAATTTTTTTTAGTTAGTTTCGATTTCGTATTTTGGAATTTTTTCTATTTTATATGTACTTGAATGAAGTGCTCTTACTTCTAAACTACATATACCACTCTTTTGTTCTTTATACTTATTACCGTTTAAGTATTATTGGGAGGGGTTGAGCTCGATTTGTAACCACGCCAGTGCTTTAAGTTTTGTGCTCTTTCTACAGTCCAAATAAAAAAAAATTAAAAAATTGCTATTGTTTCTCATGTTTTTCTGAACAAGGAAAAGCCAAGTGAATGTTGTGGGAAGATGCGTGTACTCTTCAGGGGGCGAGCCAGTTTTTTTAAACGGTACACAAATATACGTGCTAATCCGTTTTTTTTTTTTTTTTTTTTTTTTTTTTTTTTTTTTATCATTCTCGGTTTCGAGCACCGTCGTCGTGGTACCCCCCAATACCTTCCCTATTGTTGGCCTATGTTTGTATACGCAGTATTTAAAATTAAAAAAAAAAAAAATCAGGAAAATACATCAGGTACTTCCTTAAAGCCAGTGAGGGAACAATTGCCTCTTCTCTCCTAACTCCCCTCATAGATAATATTAGTATTATCCCTTGAGTGTAGATCACCCTCCTTGAGAAATAGTGAAAATGTGACTTTCGTTATTTTGGCTTTAAGGTGCAGATATTTTTTTTTAATACGTCAAATTTGATGGCCAATCTCTTAGATAAAAATCAATTTATCCCCCTTATACCACAACATATTTTTTAGTTTTTTTAGCTTACTATATTGGTGTTTCTAAATAGTGAGATTCAAATGAAAACATCTGCCGCGCCCACAGTCGCAGGTGGTCGTAGCCAAAATGTTTTTGTTTATTTAAAGGAAGGTTCAAACTATTTGTCCACATAGCTTTAAGCTCACCGGATTCCGCCGATAAAAGTATATGCCTTAGGGGTGCGACATCGAAGGCAAAACATCGATGTTTACAAAACATCGATGTTAGAAATTACGACATCGATGGTATTGATACATCGACCAAAAAACATCGATGTTCTCAAACATCGATGTTTTAAAACATCGATCTTTTTACAAATATATAGCGTACAGTTTTGAATATACTATACTACAGAGTAACACACATGAAAATCTGTACGCAATGTTTTCAAGAAAGTCAGAGAATTCTTTTAGCATTGCGTCAATGCGTCAAATAAAACAATTATTTCAAAAATGTCAAAGTAAAGCCAATAATAAATTTTATAAATATATATATTTATTAATTTAAGCAATACAAAAGAATAAATACTCGACGATTTTTTTGAAAATACTGAATTTTGAGTCCTTAATACAAATTAATAGGAATAATTTTGCAACAAGAATTGATTTGACCCTTGAATAGTATAAAAACTGATAATAAAACATGCAAAGATTAACCTAAACTAGTTATAGAAAAAAGAAATATTTTTTATTTGAGTAATACTGAAAATTAATCTACCTCGAAAATGAATCCAAGAAAAATATGTATCATAGCACTTTCCGTCAGTTCAATGATGAGAAAGAAAAATTTTGATTGTATGAAACACAATTTTTTTTAAGCATTGAACTATTATTATTAGGAGCTAGAAATCTGAATTTACGTATGAGTGAAATTACGCACAACACCGCATTTTGCAAGTCAACTGCAAAAAACAAACAAAACAGACCAGAGAAGGTTTTCCTGTCGCCGTTAATGTTTACGATGTGTCAAAAAAAAATCCCTCTGTTTATTTTACTAAAAATAAATGCATTTATTATTCGGTAAAAGAGGTATCGTTTTGGGAAGTTCCCAACACACCGGCAGCAGCAGATTTGCTTTTCTTTCTTTTTCTATGCTATTTTCCAGACATTGCGGATTTAATACATAAATGAGCTTAATTAGCATGGCAGATCATAGGAGCTCAACTCTAGCACTTTTCAAATATGGACGAATTTTTGCATGTTTGACGGGAATTTTCACAATTACGTGTGAAAATGAGATTCAATAAATGATAATTAAAGGGCTCCTGCACTTTTTTTTTTTTTTTTGTCAGACATTAATTCCGGGTGCATATCGTATATATTAGGGTTACGACATTGGTGTTAATGTTTCCGGAATTAAATGTTGTTTGGTTTATTTTTTAATGTCAATGGTTTTTTCATTTTGAAGATGATGTTTTTCCATCGATATCACTTCTCTGTGGGAAATTTTAATACATTTTTAATTCAAAGTGAAAAAACATCGACATCGGAAAAAACATCGAACCCAAAACATCGATGTTTTTAAAAACATCGACACCAAAGCGTCAATGTTAAAAGCATCGATGTTTTAACAAAAACATCGATGCTTCCAAAACATCGACATCGATGTCGCAGCCCTAAATATGCCTCAATATATTTCACAATATTTTTTTGCAATTCCGTTTTTTTTTTCACTTCAGATAATTTTAAATTTTTATTAATTTTAATTATTATTTCTGGTGTTATGCATCCTATAGGTGTGAAAGACCAATATGAAATGAATTTTTATAAATTTAAGTTCGGATTACTGAACGTATGAATGAAAACTGCAATATAGGGTCACGTCCAAAATTCATTGAAAACGTAATTGTTCAATATTCTAGGCTTATTTTCGGTAACATACATTTTTTTTCGAAATAAATCTTGGAGTATGTTACTACAACTCAAGGGCTAAGTAATTACGGCATTAAAATTTTTCTATGTTCAAACTTTGAAATCCTTATTTTTTCCGCCCTTGAACCACTGTGCGGCCGGTCTCTGGAACATTTTAAATACTTAGAATGAAAAGTATTTATTCATAAAAAAATAATCAGAGGCCAAATATAGCAAACTTTTATTTTGCCTGTATGCAAAGGAGTCCTATTTATTAAGCCAATTTCAGATTAATGATGCTTTTTGTATTTTCTTTCATTTCCTAACTACAATAGAATCAATGCTTTGATTTTTATTTGATATTATATTTATTTTATACATTCTTGTAGTGTTTTAAAACAAACTCTATTTAAAATTAAAGCTGTTGTGTTGGGGGAAAAAACACACTATGTTCAATAACGAATTGCAAGAATTATTTGTTTTTAGAATTTACTAGCAGAACCCGGCAGACGTTGTTCTGCCTAAATGTATATTTCGTCTCCACATGGTGTTTTGGATGTAAAAATTTATAAAGCGTTGTTGAAAATAGGCATGAAAGATTTTAAAAATTCTAAATCAAGCAAAGTTATCTTCTGATAAAGTTATTCCATTTTCAGAAACTCTATTCAATAAAAAATTTCATTTTCCTTTAAAACTATAAAACTATGTTCTGTAGAGTTGGAAAACACAGATGCCCACTTCTTAAAAAGTTAATAAAGTCACTTAGATGGCTAAACCAAGGCTTCACTAGATAGCGTTTTATACAGGCTGCTTCATTACTCAAAACATCAATGGTAAAGATTTGCCCGCTAGAGAGCGCTGAATGATGTGTTTGTTTACATTTATTAGCACATTGTTTCTGCTGTAAAAAGTGATGTTCATCCTATCTTTAAGGGTTAAAAAATATTGATATAGTTTACTGAAGTGGAGTACAGAGTGAATTGATGCCGAAGGCCTTATTAGTACTGCTTTTTAGGGGAAATAAATTCCCTTTTCAGGTAAAGTTGGTCGCAACTCATGATTCAGTCATACGACATTCATTCATTGTTTACTTTCTTCGAATTAGCAACATATAGCAATGGCGTTCAATTTTGACATCTCTGCATTAATAAAATATACGCTTAAATTCGCAGCCGATAAATAAAAATGTAGCAATGAAATAAGATTGTTCTATTTACTATTTAGTTTCATTATTGTTGCTCACACGATCTTAATTGCTACGCAAAAGCTCAGATGTTCATTTTGATAGCGTTGACCCATCAGAGCGATAAATGGCGAATCTATTCGCAGAGACATTTCCTTTTGATGCCCCAGAATGAATGCCCTGCAATGAAGCGATTGGTGTTCAACGGAAAGACGATTGACAACAAAACATATTAATTTCTTTAGTAACAACGAAATGAGCATATATAATCGCTTAGTACTAAAGAGCAATACAAGTACGAAAAAAATAAACAAAACTACAATATTACGACGACCAAATGTAATTTTTTTTTTCATTTACACAACATTAAAAGGTAATGTTCTTTTTATGTTAAATTTCACACATTGATAATATTTCGATAATTGGGAATCTGGTGTGGTTGCCAAATTTTTGGCGATAATTACTTTATTTTGTTGCTCTTTAGTTTATGTTTGCGAAGGAAGTATTTCCCTCGCTCATAAATTGGCCACAAAGATTTAACGCCAATAGGGAAAGATAACCAGACTTCCAATCACCGAAATCTTCCCTTTTTTGTTTCTAATTTCACACATACGTTTAATACTTGAAAGTAAAATAATGGGCCAACTGAAAAAAAAAGCTGAGAAATAATGTGAGAATTCTTGTTAAAAAACTCGCCAAACAAATTAATTTGACAATCTAAACTCATCAAAAGTTTTGATGGAACTATCGTTCCAAAATCGCCATTTATCGCTCTGCGGTGCCAGTGTCGTTTCATAGTTTAATTATAATTAGAATCAATTAAAATGAAAAATAATTCGCTAACTAATTAAAACAAGCCGTTAAAATGCAGAATAAACCAGCAAATCGAACAAGCTATTAAATGACGTTAAAATATAATAAAATAGAATTGAATGCCAAATTGTAAAATTGTCGCCAACAAATTAAATTTTAATTTTGTCTTTTATTATCTGATTTGTTTATAATGTTAGTTACCACAAAATTCGATAGATGTCGCTAGGCGACATGCATCCGTTTTTATCCCAAAGATTTTGATCAAATGAAGCAGCCTGTATAAAACGCTATCTAGTGAAGCCTTGGCTAAACTAAACTTAACAACAATGGCAGACGTGTTGAAATTTTGCAATGTAACGATGCAAATGATACTCAAACTTGACAGTACTTGAAGAAACTTCTTAAAACAGAAAAGTAACAAATCCTTTTGAATAAGAAAAAAAGCATGGAGGAATGGTTGTACTTTAGTAATTTGATGGCATAAGCTATTGGGAAATACTCGTCCATACGCACAACCATTTGAAAATTAAGTAACAACATATCTAATGTGAAAAAATGAGTTCCATAAGTTTTGCACGTGTGGCACAATTTGAGCAAGCGTGAATATATTATTCGCAAGGCTGAAAACAATTTTAATGACCTATTTGGTGCTCAATACCCACCATTCCGTACGTCGTTAATAATTTTTAACATTGCGGTTAATGACAAATATTACGGACATGAAAAAGCAAACACCTTAAAAAATATGGTAGCATTTGAGTACTGTCACGCAATAATATGTTTGTCTGAGAAGGAAACATATTTAATCAAGTATTTATCATACACAAATAATTTTTTCTACTCTCGAAAACAAAAATAGTTGCGTAGCAACGCGCCATGGAAAATTTCAATTATTGGAGGTTCTTGGCGCTATTTAAAAAATTCGCCAATTTGGTAGCTAATTTGGGATACCTTGGATAATTCTGAACCCCTATCCCTTCCATAAATAAAGAAACTTACGTATTATCACTTTTGTGAAAGAGAAATTGTATCCAATTGTTGAGGTATTCTCTATGAAGCTGATTACTTTTTGTCAATCTGAAATCAATTTGAATATTATATTTGGCGCTAAATGTACACCATTCCGTAAGGCGTTAAAATAATTTCCGACATTGCAGTATATTGAAAACGAACTATTGATTGGATGTTTGGCGAGAAAATATAGTAAAATACTTTGATTGAAAACAGCAATAGGTATAATGAACAAAATAGTGTTCGTCTGGAAAATAATGCATGACTTCTAAGCCTCTACAAATCTAAAGAAGTTCCGAAATATGAAACGGAATCGCATTTGTTTTTAAAAAAAGATTAATCTGTTAATCAAATACCTTTTTTATCCTTTATACTTGAGATAGTTATTGGGAAAACTTCCATTATTGAGGGCTCATGGCGCGATTCAAAAGATAGCCAAATTTACGGTAGCAAGCAATTCCAACTATCTGCCACAGAGTTGAGTTGATACACTAAATACTCGATTGGATTGATGAAAGCCTTCGAAAATGGCGTTTTAAATTGAAATTACAAAGACAGAATCAGGTCTAAAATTGAAATAAAAAAATAACTACCCATCGGATTTTGTTGAAACTGGTCTCTAAACCTTCCCAGTACCAAAAGGAACAAACGGTGAAAATTTCTGCCAAATCTCCCTGGTAGTTTCTGAGATCTTAGGGAACACACACACACACACACACACCAACATTCATTTTTATATATATAGATGTGAAATGATGGGGAAAGGTAGGAATGCCTTGCAACTAAAGTTATTGGAAAGAAAAAAATTCTCAAATTGGGAAACAAAACTTGTAAAAAATAAAACTCGAATTTTACCCAATAATACGAACAAGCAGACATATCATGCACACATAATATGAGGGGAACAACTGAGCATCGTTAAAAATGCTGAAAGAAAGAAGCAAGAAAAAAAAGGTTGCAACATTATCTGCAAATTTTTCGAATAAATAAATCAAAATTTTTAGAGTAAGGACATTTTGGGAAGATGACCTCTCATCCGAGCAACCTCTATGGGGGGGGGGGCGCAATTTTTCAAGTTCGCCACGGGCGATGGGACCCCTAGCTACGCTACTGTACATTCTTTATTATCTAAGTATTCAGCTTTTCATAGAATTGTGGTGTTCTTTTAAAACAAAATTCCTAGTTAAAAAAGGTTTTCGAAAAATAGCTCTCAATATTAAATATGAAAATCAAACAAAACCAATTTCAATATTCTAAATTTAAACTGCGCGATGAAACAGTATTTAATAGGAGGAAGAAATAATAACGAGATGAAGAGGCGTTGGAAAACAGCGTATAATAAAAGAAAAAAAAAATCATTTCGGAAAAATGAAAAAAAGGAAAAGAAAGCCGAATAGAGATTATGTAATAATAAAGACTTTTTTAATCTTTTAATCAACAAATTGAGTTTTTTTCCCTTTCCATCATTTTGCCAAGAAATGAAACATAAGTTTCTGTATATTGTGTTACAAGTATTTGAATGTGCAAGGGTGTTTTTTCGGAGGCAATAGTGTTTTTACTATTTCCAATTGAATAATAATAGTGCATTTTTTGTCTGTTTTCTAGGAATTTTTCGTGACAATCAGCAAAGTTATGACTTATTATTCGTATCCCTGGGATTATTAAAAGTATTTGTTGCTTTGTTATGGTTTTTAGAAACTGTTCCCTTCGTGAAACGACGTTGCTGTATTGTAGACAAAACAGTGTAATGTACGTTATTGTAAATAAAATATTTCTAAAAAAAATTTGTATTTTTACTTCTTTAAACTTAAAATACCTTAAACATGATTAAAACTTGTTTGTGCTTATTAACTTGTTATTTTTCGCATTTTAGTCAATACAAAATTTTTCGATTTCATAACAATTATTTGATCCCTCTAGCGTCTAGCACAAAGTATCTAATCGCATGTTAAAAGTCACGTTTGGGTGATCTAAAAGACTTATAAACACTGCTCATTCCCATCATTTCAAAATTTTCCGAAAGGGGGTAGGGGGTGCTAAGGGTATGTACTCAGGGCATGTTATATCAAAAAAACAACACAAATCAAGCCCACATATGTAAAAATGAAAAAAAAAAAAAATGCAACCAGAATGGGCAACTGCTTCCTCCTGACCCCCTTAAAATAAATTTTTCTTTCCAACAATTTGAAGTATCTGAAACAGGATTGCTACTGAAACAGGATTGTTTTAAATCATTGTAATTGATTGTGCTGTGCTCAAACAGTACAACATTTTAAACTATATTTTGACACAATTTTCATATTCTTTTCTTTCACGTACATTTTAAGTTAAAATAGTTATTTCCCCTTTCATATTATGTATATAAAAAAAAGTGCACAAATAAGTACTCGATTTCAATTCTTTACCGTTTTACTAACTGGAATACCCCTTCGTTTTAGCTCCAATTTCATACAATTATTTGCTATTTAAAAGGAAAGAAAAAACATTTTAACGCGAAAACTAAAACCATACCGGGCGGTGATAATCCTCGTTATATGCACCATCTGTCGATTCGAAATAAACTTTTTTGCGCCTTTTAGGCTTTTTGCTTCGGAAATTACAGGCTCGGCAAACAGCGGGTACGATGCATACTCGTAGGCTACGACGGTCTTATTAGTCAAATAATATTTTCTATGATGCTGCCCATCATGCCAATAGTTACAAAGAACTAAACTGCAGTAATTTACTCCCCCCCCCCCCCCATAGAAAGGCATTAAAAAATCATTTGTGGTTGAGGGGAGTGGGGGATATCTTCTTTTTAAAAAAAAGTTCAGAACAAATTTTTTTTCTTGTAAAATTTATTTTCAAATAAATGCAACAACAAGAGATGAATTTTTAAGTCTAAAGTTTCGCTGAATTTTTGCCGTCGGCTCTCGTGGCTATGCACTCGAGCGCTCAGTTTAAATATTTTAACAGGTTCTTCAGAAAATATTTAAAAAGTGAAGGTTGAAAGTGGAAAAGAATAAAAATTAATTCAGGATTCCCATTAGAACAAGGGATTGCACAATTCCCACAATATTTTCCATAATTTGAATTGTTTAATTTGAATAATCAAAGAAACATTAACGATAGTAAAGAAGAAATAAGCAATCGTATTGGCTATTGCAAAAAAAAAAAAAAGAAACTTGAATGGGAAATTTCAAGCATTTTCATGCCTGATTTATTTACCCTTCATAATTAGAATTTAAAAAAAAACTAAAGGACACTTATGAGCCCCCTTTCAGCGACAACGAAATCGAGCTTCTACTTAAAATAATGAAGACAAAAATTAAGTCACCCAAATTCTACTCTTCTGAATAAAAATGTAGAATAGCTCAAAAAGATAATTTCAAAACCGTTCGTCATCAAGTGAAAAATAAATAAAAACGCATCCTTCAAAAAATAAAAAAAAAAAGATTGAAAAAGACAAATTTGAATGCAAGAAGGCTTTTATGGGGGGGGGGGGAGGGATTCGCGCCATGAAACTTGGTGGAAGATGATCGGGCACTCCTGCTCCCCGATCATTACTGTGCTTTAAAATTCCAGACATATATTTATGTATCAAAAAGGAGTATTATTATTTTTCAGAATTACAACTACATACTTTTGAGTTCAAAAAGAACATTGGGTATTCTGAAAGAATTATATAATCGTCACATTTCACATTTTTCGAATATGTTCTTGTGTCTGTGAGAGAAAAAAGAAGAGTAAAAGTTCTCCGCCCCCGGGTGGGCTCGAACCACCAACCTTTCGGTTAACAGCGAACGCGCGCTAGCCGATTGCGCCACGGAGGCTACGGAGAAGCGTGCATAATTTTAAAAAATAAACTCATTTTATTTTCTTTTTAATATTAGAATTTGTTTTAACAAAAAATTATTGGCCACGTAAGTGAAAAGCCAGACATTTTATTTGTTTTCAAACACGATGAAAGAATATATATAAAACATGCATTTTTTAAAGTATTTTTCAGACTTGTTTTATTTATTTATCACAATTTCTCATCAACTGTTTCATTTTTTTTTTCGATTTTAAAGCGAATTTTAAAATGTATCTTAATTTTTGTCAAGGCTGTTGTACTTTTCAGTTTTATTTCTCTGTTTACAATTTGTTTGTAATCTGTCATTTGCTTGAAAGGAATTTTCCTTCATTTGTTCAAAATAAAAATTATTTACAAAGATAAAATAAAGTGGAAAAAAGTATTAAGTTGTGATACTTTTTTTTTCAATTGTTTTGTTTTTGAAAACTGGTTTTGCAACTGCGCAGGCCCATCATTTAATTATATGGGACAATCCAAAGAAGAGGCAGCCCCCCCCCCCCTCTCCTGTACTAGTGTCCATTACTTTTGTCCCGTTATCTGACGTATCCTCACAAAAAAAATCTTGATCAAAAAAAAACGTAATATTTTATTGTGAAAACATAGTTTTCATGTAGAACGCTAATAGGGAATTTTAATCAAAATAACATACATACATGAACATCATCGGTAAAAAAAATTTTACCACATGACAAGTAGATTTTTTTTTTCCAAACGACGGTGACATCATATGGCTGGTAGAATTTCTTGCTCGGAAACAGGTTTTTTCGCACTTTCACAACTTTTCCTTGATTTTTGGTAATGCTTTTCAAGAAAATTGAATTATTTTCTCCGTTAAAACTTTTAAACCATTATCGCTGACACCCGTGGCAGGTTATTGGATTGCCCTTTGACAAATCTAATTTAAATAGTGAATCAATATATTTAAACTAATTGATAACGGAAGGGAAAAAAACTAAAAGATAGTATAGCTGAAATATTATCTTCTATGTGAAGTTTAGAGAACCATCTATGCGACAGCACTAGTTTCGTTTCTCAAGGAGCGCTTTTTTTTTGTGCGGGCTTTTTTTTTAAATTCATTAAGAATTAACCATTGTGTTTTAATATTCTGTGATGGTCAATTTTTGTGTTTTGTAAGGCTCTTAACAATATCTTGCAACAGAACCATCATTGGGTTGTATGAGGGGGGAGGGGGTCAATTGACGTTCCCTCCCCTGGTTTCGAGAAATCAATGTGTATTTACATATAAGTGGAAGGGGTTTGTTGTTTTCTTATGAAATTTTAATTGGGTTTGCACCCCCTGCTCTCCAATGGAAAAATCTGAAATGTCAGGCCTGTCTAGTTAAAATTGGAAAATTTAATAGGTTGAAACTTCCCCGAACCCCTCCCCTTCCTTCTCCTAGCATTTCCATAAAAGATAGATTAAAATTGTATATTTAGAATCCACTGTCGGATTTATCATATCGCAAAAGTCGCAATTACGAAGGACCAGTAGGAATACAAAAGTACACCGGATAAAATGTTTACATTTTTTGTGATAGGTAAAGTGACACAAATGTGTCACAAACTTATCAATCGGGCCACTGACGAGAGCCTATTGAAAAAAAAAAAAAATCGTGAAGAGCACCAGAGCAGGTTCGTCATTTAGGGATCAGGTGGGGTTAATTAGAGCTCCAGACAGCAAAAGGGAAGCTAACAATAGACATTAATTTTGTAAAAAGTTGCTGATGGAACTCTAATCTTTCCGTTCCTCAACTTTCCAAATATTTAAAATTGCATTTTTTTGTCTTGAGCTTTGAAAATTTCTCCGATGATGCACTAAAGAGGTTAGTCCATCCCACCATCTTTTCTTAGTAATATCACCAAGGATTGTCTACAACAGCGGTTCCCAACCTTTTTCTCTTTGCGAACCCCTTGTAACATCGGAAAAATTTCGCGAACCCCCTGGTCTTAAAATAAGTAACATGTAAGAATACAATAAAAAAAAAAAAAACACTAAATTTGCCTTTCCTTTTCATAGCAGTTGATTGCAATATGCAAAAATATTATTTCAAACACCGATTAATAGAGAAATTAATAAATTGAAACTGCAGATACAAGAAAAATAATAAAGTTATTCAAAAAAATAAATTAGTTCTTAAAACATACCTTGATTTTAAAGAAAAAAACTTAATGGGATATTTGTGGCTGCTTGAGGGAACAAAGGAGTTTATAGTTGGGTTCGATGTCTGAAAGCCTCAGCCTCAGATCAGGTTCTGCATTTAGTCTATTTCGGTATTTATTTTTCAAATATGTGTGTGAGGAAAATCCTTTCTGTACATGAGTATTGATGCGACTCTTATCTTAAAAACTAACATTATATGCAATACACCGCCAACTCGACCATTTCGATCCATGGACAGCTGTTTCGAGCTTATTCTTTCTTGGCTCTCTTTGCTATATAAGAGGATTTTTGCCTCCAACTCGACTACTTTCGTATTCCATGCTGATGAGAGCAGAATAAGCTCGAAACAGCTGTCCATGGATCGAAATGGTCGAGTTGGCGGTGTATTGCATGCTTCCGCCTTAGCCCTTGCTTAGGGGCGGTTACTCACTGCTTTGTAACATTATATATTTACAAAAAAAAAAAAAAAAAAAGAGAGAGAGAGAGAGAGAGAACTGAGTAAAATCCAGTAATAAATTTCCAATTTGGAGCCTTTTGCTGTCATATAATCCACAAGGTTCAAGATCCGCCAATTTTGTATTGCTTGACTATTCTTTCTTTTTTTTTTTTCTTTTTTTTTACTTACAAATGCATATTCTTCATGAAACCTCATGCCTTTCAAGGCTGTCGCTACCCCCGCCACAGCTAATTCAATGATTCTGCATGCCCCCACTTGAACATTTAGTCAGAGAGATATTTCTTTTTGTCGTGTTTTGGAAGGAAAAAGAAAACTGTATTTTATCAAGGTTATTTAAACCACTGAAATATTTTTAGAGACTCTTTTTTTGAGCCAGATAGAGATGGAAAAATCCGACTTGTTTTCAAATTTTAAAAAAGCAATAACTATGTATGTAAATTGAATATTTCTTCATTTTTTACGAAAATATTTAAAAATCCGCCATTACAATATAAATTTGGCGAACCCCCTTCAGGCACCTCGCGAACCCCTGGGGGTTCGCGAACCACAGGTTGGGAACCGCTGGTCTACAACAAAGTGTTTCTAAGAATTCAATGCTTAAAAAAAAAAAAAAAAATGTTCCGAACTAGAGGGACTCACTCAACCATATTCCCACTCTCACTTTCCATCCAAAAAGCAGTCTAAAATTTTTTTTTTTTCTAAAATTTCGATTTCAAAATTTTATCAAGGGAAGACCTATCCGAACCTGTTTTTTCGAAGATAGTCCATCAGACTCTTGAGTTTCAAAAAGTATTTTGGGTGAAAATCTTCTCTCCTCGTTTCCTCTTTCAAATAAAACCTAAAAATTTGAGTTTTTAAACTTCAATTTCGGAAAAATTCGGTAGGAGCACTGTAATTCCGTGAAGTCCACTAAAGTCGGGGGAATCTGAAACTTCCCCTTTCAAATTTTTATAGTTTCATCGGAGGAAGGGGAGCGCTGAGCTGAACCTCTTCCATATCCGCATTTTCTCCACAAACCACCAAAGATTGGCTGAAACAGTTTTTTTAAACATATTATCATACCGCCCCCCCCCCCAACAGATATAGACATGTATAGGACTAACGAGAGAAGGTAAAAAAAAAGAAGTAAACGAGTATTTCAGGGCTTAATTGGAATACTCAAAAAAGTTTTAATGCAAAAAAGGTGAATTTGAAATGTTCTTAACAAGTAGAGTAATAGGACTCTATTAACAAGTACCACGGACACATATGAGGACAAAACTCAAAAAATGTAATTCCAACTTACAATGTTAAAATACGAGACAACTGTTGAAAATGGAGGTTATATTCGCAAATTGAATGTTTTTGCCATACATTTTAAACTTTTACTTGTGTTCAAGCATATAAAATAGATGCTGCCTTTTATCTATGTGGGAGGAGTGGAGGGGCTGTGTCTAGCTGTGTCATCTGTCTTTCCTCGACAATTCACTTGCATGAATTTGTGTGCATTACTAACACAACGATAAGATACTGGAATAAAAATATTTTCGGTTACATTAGGGGCAATAACTAAAAAAACTTTCTTCCCTTTTTGTTCTTAAACCTCCCCCTTCCCCCCATCTGATAGTAAATAAAACATCTTTATGATATTAAACAAAACGAATTTCAGTTTCCACGTGGCAGCACTATATGGATATCTGTTAACATTACGCGTTGATCTGATTGGACGAATTGTGATCATGTGGACTGGGAATAAAATGTCGTCCTTTTGCGACATACTTGGATATAATGCTGTGTAATATATCGGTTAGAGTTCTGAACTTGAGCAAGAATGTTTGTTTACTAAGTCATTTATTTTAGAATTTTATCAGGCTAACGCCTGCTGCAATACGTGCTGATGAATTTCCTTACAGAAACAATGTCCTGGCTTAGTATGGGACAGCCAGGAAAGGTTGATACATTCCACATAATTGATATGAAGTCTTAGAAAATTATTATTTCCTCCCCATGGCTATGGCGGTAGTTGGAGCCAGAACAAATCGACACAACATTATGGCATTTCCAGGTATGACTGCTGCAACGTCAACACAAGCGATTATTGCAGCAACACAAACTTTCTACCATCCTCCTATAACAACGCAAGATATTCAACCCGATAGACCTATAGGATATGGAGCATTTGGAGTAGTTTGGTAAGGTTTTTTAAATATCTTTTTAAACTAAGACGATTGCAAGTAATCAGTTTCTAAAGATTTGTATTCAAAAATATTGATCGTAATATTTCATTGTTTTAGTTGTTTACATTTTCATTGTTCTGTCACTTCCAGGAAGTACCTACATAATAGTTGAAGAAAACAAACTTTTTTCATTTCTTTACGCAGTTTAAAGCTTTGTGAAAGTTCTGAATTTAATGTTCACCTGAAGTCTGTGAAAAACTTTTTTTTTTTTGTTAATTTTATGTTTACTAAAATATTTAAGTGTCAATGCTGTGACACTTGTGTGGCATACTTTCTAAACAGTTTCTCATATTTCTTGTTGGAAATTATTTTTAAACTGCTGGTTTCTTACAAAATTTTACTCCCTTGCACCTATTTGATTACGCTTATTTAAATCCCTCTGTACACTGATGTTTATTTATACTCGCTTGTTTACATTTAATGTAAGATTGGTATAACTATATTTTGATGCGTCAATCATGTATTGGTTGATGTGGTAGTCTTCACCAATTTATTGTAAGTCTTTTTTTTCTAGTTCTAAATTTTGACCATTTAATTTTTATTTATTTATTTTTTTTTTTTTGTGATGCTTCTGGGCAATTCCACAGAAATGGGGAACTGATGACTAATTTTTCAAAATCATCTTTTTCTCACAAATTAGGTATCATTTTAAAGCTTATGAGTTGCAGTATAAGAAAATAATACAAATTATCACAAGAGTTTAATCCTTTAAGAGTTACAAGACTAAACAAAGGTTTAAACCAGCAACAGGTTCTGGGCCCAACAAGGCTGGTCCTAGTCAAATTATAGACCCCAATGAAGATCAATGACCCTCTTAAAACTATCTACGCCCTTGCTCCTTACCGCCTCTTCCGGTAAACTATTCCAAGTTCCCACTACTCTGCTAAAATAGTAATTTTTCCAAATTTCCAGGTTAGACAGATTTATACAGCTTATAACAATGACCCCTTGTTCTGCTTTCCGTTTAGAAATTTAACCCAATAACATCTTTCATTTTGATAAATTTAAACAACTGAATCATGTCCCCTCTGATTCTCCTTTGCTCAAGACTATACATATTAAGCATTCTAAGTCTGAAATCATAGTCTAAATTAGAAAATCCATTCACTAACCTTGTAGCCCTCCTTTGTACTTTTTCCAATAAATTAATATCTTTCTTAAGATAAGGAGACCAAAACTGAACAGCATACTCTAAATGAGGTCTAACCAAACAAAAAATTATGATAATTAATAGTCAGTGCCTGGTTACATAAAAGAAATTTTTAAGCAATGTTGTATTAAAATCAAAACTTTTTAAACTCTTACAGAATGTTGATACTTTTTTTTGTGCATAGGTCAGTAACAGATCCCAGAGATGGTCGAAGAGTTGCTCTTAAGAAAATGCCAAATGTCTTCCAAAACTTGGTTTCCAGTAAAAGAGTGTTTAGAGAAATTAAAATGCTTTGTTTTTTCAAGCATGAAAATGTAAGTCTTATTTTTAACTGCCTGAAATATTATGTTGCTTATTTATGAAAATTGTTTTCAAGCAATATAGATTATATGTATATATTTTAGCTAAAATTCAGGACAGAATTCCCACTGAGACTTCTCAAATCTCCTCCCATAAAATTGGAAGTGGGAACACAGATTGAAGTCTCCCCAAATTATTAATTTTAGTTTTTTATTTATTTAGTACCAGGGGACCGAGCCCGCTCGATTAAAAAAAAAAGAGGTTTGTAAACTCGTGTTTTTTTCTAAAATGCGAAGTACTTATTTAGATAAACTTGAAAAACATTTTTAAGCCTTTGGTTGCAATTATGCTTTTAAAACGGCTGTAATTTGTTTTAAAAAACACAACCTTATTTCATCCATGCTCACCGTAAAATCACACCCAATTTCATTTCCTTTGGCGCTAAAAGCGCGGGAGGGGTTGATGAGAATGGATGCAGAGTCCATGTTCTCCAGTACGCATTTGGTTCCAGTTGGTTTTGACTTTCACTTGACTTCACACTCCAAGGTTCCCCCCGTACATACCACAACTTGTAGTTTAACCGGGATGAGGCCTTGAAGAGCTCTCTGTTCATTTTTGAACCAGGCACAAGGGCCGAGCAAACCCTTGGCCCAGCATCCCCCAGAGGTATCGTTATGATTTTGTTGTTGCATTTCAGCTTAATCTTAAATTGCATTTTAAGTCCTAGTAATTTGAAGCTGGAGTAGATCATTTTTTCCTTCTTTTGCCAAATATTTTTTTTTGAGCCCTTTATAAATGGCTTATGCTTAAATAAGTAATATACTTGGTTACACACAATTAGATGCAGAACATATAAAAAAACATAATTGGTGGTAAATATTAAAATTATTTACCAAAATTCTGAAGTATTGGGACTGATTTGTACCATTTTCGCCAAAATGACTGATATATTATTATTATTTTTAAAAAATATTCTAAACATGTTCCCTTTAAAAAATAAATTAATAAACTTACTAAATAATTAACTTAAAGTTTTACTGAAATTCCAAAAAACAAAATACACTTTCTAAAGATGCAAATTAACTACAGTCCAGTCTCAATAGCTCAAAGTCCTAAGGGACTGGCTAAAAGCTTAGAGTTATTGATAGTTCAAGTTACAAGCAGTTCCTACCGTCTTTTCAATAATTTGGGACCAAATGAAAACTTTGAAATAAAGTTATATTTGAGTTTATAAAGGCTTCGAGTTATCGAGACTCGATTGAATATTATTCAGGGTCATGCTCAACATGCGGAGCGTTACGGAGCGGCATGAAAGACGTGAACAGATTCTAATAGAAGAGAAATATCTTTTCTGAAAGGAAGGGATTACAAAAAGAAAGAACAAAACAAAGTGCAAGATTCAAAATTTCTTTACACACATTCAAACTCTCTTTCAAAAAAAAAAAAAAAAAAGCATGGCTAAGTTGACGATTCATGGGGATGGATGTTTACATAATCTAGAAGAACACTTTCGCCAATGTTAGATAATTTATTTATTGTATCTTATTTTTAATTATAATAAAGCAATAATAGTAGCAAAGTAAAAAATAACTAATTACAACATCATTGGGTGTTAATAGATCGCAATTTTTGTTAGAAGTTTTTGTAAACTAAAAATAAAGGAATTCAATAAATAAAATAATTTAGAAATTTATATTAAAAGCTACTGCGATTAATTTTTATGAACCAACGATATGATTGTAAGTTTTTTTCAACCTTTTGTCACACATTAATCCTTGAAGATTTGTAGCTTTTTCTTTCTAAATATTTTAACTGAAATATTTTGAAAAGCTGAAGACAATCATACTTTATCTGAAAATTGTGAAAAATCAAATATGCAGAATGCTTCCATGTCCAGTACCGTAGCCTACGAAGATCGCGCTCCGCTTTACACCAGCCTGTAATTTTCCCTCAAAAAGCGAGGGACAGGGGCAAGGAATTTCGCCGCCAGATGTCGCGTTAACCGGGGCAAACAAAGCGCTTTTATAATGAAACCCTACGGGATTTTGAGTGTCGGACTTGGTAGATTTTTCAAAAATTATGGGCATTTTTTTTCAAAATTTCAATTCACTAGCATTGTAACAACTCAGGTTGATCTCCAAAAGCTACTGAAAAGAAATTTTTTTGCTTGGAAATTAAATTAACGCGAGATGAACACGACTCTGTCAGTAATTGCGCTTCAGATTAAAAAATGAACAAGTTACTTTTGAAAAGCAAAAAAATATATCTTTTTTTTATTACAAAATTTTTTCTAGGATTTTCAATCCTACGTGAAGTTATCAGCTGCCACTTAGCTGTTTCTGCGTTTTGCTAAATGCATTTTAAAACTTTAGGACGCAATAAAAATACTTCAAAAACTAATAATGCATCACAAAAAAATATTTTCCTATACATATACATGAGTGCAGCAGCAAACAAGTCTTTTGCACTTTCACCCCATGATTTTTTTTTAAAGTAAGTTATTTTTAAAAAAATATATTAATTTAATATCTTTTTTAATATTTTTAACTTTATTTTTAAAAAGAATTATGAATTTAAATTTAAAAAATGGAAAAAACATTTTATTCAGAGAAATAAACTTGTTAAATAAAAAAATAAACGAAAATTAAAGAATAATGAAAATGAAAAAAATAATAAAGATTTAAAAAATCATTAATTTTTAACTCTGAAATATGTGTGGGGGGGGGGGCACTAAGGATGTATCCTTTACTTTTGAAAGTGAGAGAGCAGTCATCCTCTTTAGCCCCTGTACGAGCCGCCTATGCTTCGAATGTCCCCCCCACCCCCCACCAAAAAAAAAAAAAATAACCCCGAGACCCCACCAGAAAGTGAAAGAGAGAATCTTTAAAGCTTTTCCTCGTAACAGTTTAGGGGACGGCATTATTTCAACTTGGCCCATCCGCCATCCCTCAAGCACCTCCGTAAACGAGACTCCCTTAAAATGATATAAAAAATGAACAAACAATTAAAACTAATATTAGCTTGCCTAAAAAACAGCAATAACCCAATCGGCGCCAGGAACACTCCCCCCCCCCCCGTTAGTACACCCCGTTACTCCCACATTGAAATGAGTTCTTTCAAGGCCAAACATTTTTGTATCGGGGCACACTATACAAGTAGGTGAATCAGGAGCAAAGCGAAATACAGGTGCAAAGTGAAATGGTGAAATATTTTCAGTTTGCAGCGCCACGTTTCAAGCAATATTTTAACTAAGTTCCTGAACATTTTGTTAATTCCTGTCAAGAACTAAATACTTCTGGAGATCAACGAAAAAACTATACAAGTGGTTTTTAGAATTTGATTCACTTATTGTAATATTCGGAGGTTTCGAAAAATATTTATTGTTATGGTAAAATTCTTGTACTTATAGTTTTAAGTGCTAATTGGGATCTACTATTATCCAGTCAGTACTTATTTAGTTCATGTTAAGCATTTTTTGAATTTAAATGCTCAATGCAATTCGTCAAATGCTCGCTGGGCAAAGTGAAATAGCCCATTCAGTTTACTTATTCATTTATGTTTTTTTTTTTTTTTTTCACACTCATTGTTTTACACTAATCTATTATTTGCTTAATAGATCTTTCATTTACATAAGATGTGTGAAAGTAAACATTATAAAATAACAAGAAACATATCGCTGTGGAAAATGACAAAATTTTAATCTCATGAATAAATTAAGAAAAAAAAGTGTGGCACTTAATATCTTAAACTAGCTTATATTTAAAAAGAGTGCAAGTTGCTCGGGATAAAAATCTTATGTGCTTCGCCCGTTGGCCCCGTTATCAATATTGTTGGTATTAGATAACGATAAAAATACCATCGAATGAATCGGAATGAATTTCATATCAGTTTCAGAGAAGCCTTATCATTCAAAATTCTCATTAAGATTATTATTAAAACAAGCTGCGTGGCCTGGCGTTGCACAGGCTACCTTAGAAATGAAAGCTATGTCAAGTGGCACATCCGCTTTTGGCAGAGCAACAAACTCGCCGCCACGGCGGCTCGCTATGGCCAGCGCCCTCTACACACAGTGACAGTTGCTAAAACAACATTTTTAACAAACGCCATGTCTCGAGAAGAGCGAATTTAAAGATTTTTTAAAATTTCTTCCGAATTCTTTTAGCAAACCTTACGTTAATTAAAACTAATGAGGCCTGAAAAATTACGATCGATCGGTACCTGTTTCGACGTTCAGCTCATTGGCATTCAGGAGAAAGAAACAGGACATAGATACATAGAAAGATACTCAGTTTTCAAAAAAGTAGAGTACTGTTCATAGCAACCATATACAACTATTCTCAGGAAATACTGGTTCGAATTAAAAATTCTTTTTGTGTTGAACAGCCCATTTTATCAGGAAGGCTTTAGGCTAACTAACATTGCACTATGTGTAAGGAGTTATTATTTTAGTTTAGAAATAATTCTGGTTGAAAAGCTCGAGCGGATTAGTTTCCACTCTCCTCGAGAGATGGCATTCATTGGAAGTATTGTTTTGGCAACTGTGTGTAGAGGTCGCTGGCCGCAGCGAGTCGCCGTGGCGGTGAGTTTTAACGAACTCCGTAATAAATTAGTAATTATTGCAAAAGTTATAAAAACGCAAAAAACATTGCTGAAATTTTATTGAAAGTCACAAAAATTGTTGACGCCATCACTTTTGGGTGCGACCCCTGGGCCTTTTGGTAGTAAAATTTCTCTTTTTCCGAATTGAAAGTAACTCTCTCAAGGTCATACATATTGTTGTCAGAGCCATACTAAAAACACTAAGTTATGTTTTTCAGACAAAAATATATGTTTCTGTGAAAAAATTTCTGAAATTGTACAATTTTTCTGCACAACGCAACATCTTTCTGTATTGATAAAGGTGTTTCTTGTAGCTCCAAAACAGGTGTAAGGGATACATACTTTTTGGCAAGTTTGCACTTTAAAAACATTTTTAAAATCTGTCTTACACAAAAATGAATATTTTACTACAGTTAATCGATTTATCAATAACTTCAGTTAATAAGATAATAATCCGTCGTTTAGGGGGGTCAGAAATGAACGATTCCTCCCTCGATTCTAGGAAATAAGTGTTTTTTTTTTTTTCAGTTTGTATGGTTTTTTGTCGCTTTTCGATGTAATATGAATTGAGTATTTCGCCCCCTTTCCCATTTGAAAAAATTTGCTTTGTATCCATAATTTAAAAATTTTCTTGCTTTTTCTGTTTTAGAGAAAAAATAGAATTGAAATTATCTAAAAGTGCCTTTAAAAAAGTAAAAATTTTTTTTAGTGAAAAGTGAAATGAGATTTCACGAATATACGCGTCATCAATCAGCAATCAGTTTTTCTAAATCAGCAATTCACAACTAGTGGTCCAGTAAACCGCTGCCGGTCAGCACAAAAATTGACCGGTATCCATATTTTTTCTAGTCTAAGCTTGAAAAAAATTCCTTACTCAGGTTTTTTGAAAGGTAAATTAACAAAATAATACTGATAATATCATGGACATCTTTTATGGAAATTTTGTATTCCATTTTTGTGACTTTCAATAAAATTTCAGCAATGTTTTTTGCGCATATATAACTTTTGCAATAATTACTAATTTTTTACGGAGTCCATTAAAACTCACCACCACGGCGGCTCGCTGCGGCCAGCGACCTCTACACACAGTTGCCAAAACAATGCCTCCAATGAACGCCATCTCTCGAGGAGAATGGGAACTAATCCGCTCGTGCTTTTCGACCATTATTATTTCTAAACTAAAATAATAACTTCTTACATACAGTGCAATGTTATATAGTCTAAAGCCTTCCTGATTAAATGGGCTGTTCAACACAAAAAGAATTTTTAATTCGAACCAGTATTTCCTGAGAATAGTTGTATACGGTTGCTATGAACAGTACTCTACTTTTTTGAAAACTGAGTATCTTTCTATGTATCTATGTCCTGTTTGTTTCTCCTGAATGCCAATGAGCTGAGTGTCGAACCAGGTGCCGATCGATTGTAATTTTTCAGGCCTCATTAGTTTTAATTGACATAAGGTTTGATAAAGGAATTCGGAAGAAATTTTAAAAAAATCTTCAAATTCGCTCTTCTCGAGACATGGCGTTTATTAAAAGTATTGTTTTGGCAACTGTCACTGTGTGTAGAGGGCGCTGGCCATAGTGAGCCGCCGTGGCGGCGAGTCTGTTGCTCTGCCGAAAGCGGATGTGTCACTTGACATCGCTTTCATTTTTAAGGTAGCCCGTGCAACGCCAGGCCACGCAGCTTGTTTTAATAATAATCTTAATGAGAATTTTGAATGATAAGGCTTCTCTGAAACTGATATGAAATTCATTCCGATTCATTCGATGGTATTTTTATAGTTATCTAATACCAACAATATTGATAACGGGGCCAACGGGCGAAGCACATAAGATTTTTATCCCGAGCAACTTGCACTTTTTAAATATAATCTAGTTTAAGGTATTAAGTGCCACACTTTTTTTTTCTTAATTTATTCATGAGATTAAAATTTTGTCATTTTCCACAGCGATATGTTTCTTGTTATTTTATAATGTTTACTTTCACACATCTTATGTAAATGAAATATTTATCAATCAAATAATAAAGTAATGTAAAACAATGAGTGAAAAAAAAAACATAAATGAATAAGTAAACAAAATGAGCTATTTCACTTTGCATCATCCACTTTGCCCACCCAACATCTTGACGAATTGCATTGAGCATTTAAATTCAAAAAATGCTTAACATGAACTAAATAAGTACTACACTAGATATTAGTAGATCCTAATTAGCACTTAAAACGATAAATACAAGAATTTTAATGACAAATATTTTTCGAAACCTCCAAATATTACAATAAGTGAATTAAATTCTAAAAACCACTTGTATAGTTTTTTCGTCTATCTCCCGAAGTATTTAGTTCTTGACAGATATCAACAAAATGTTCAGGAACTTAGTTAAAATATTGCTTGAAACGTGGCGCTGCAAACTGAAAATATTTCACCATTTCACTTTGCCCCTCTATTTCACTTTGCTCCTCATTCACCTACTTGTATAGTGTGCCCCGATACAAAAATGTTTGGCCTTGAAAGAACTCATTTCAATGTGGGACTAACGGGGGGGGGGGGGGTGTTCCTGGCGCCGATTGCGTTATTGCTGTTTTTTAGGCAAGCTAATATCTACTTATATTAAAAACTGAGTATCTTTCTCACTATCTTTCTTTCTAACTATCTTTCTATCTTTCTATGTCACGCTTCTTTCTCCTGAACGCCAATGAACTGAAAGTCGAACCAGGTACCGATAGATAGGTAATTTTTCAAGCTTCTTTAGTTTCAATTGATATAATTATACGATTTTAATTAGCGAAGATATCAATTAATAAGTAGTCAAGTTTAAAGCGATTAAGCCTAATAAATGATTAAATATGAAATCCATTCTTGCAAACCGTCGTTGCTATGAAACGGTGATAACAATGATAATGAGAATTTTGAATGAAGGCTTAACTAAATCAAACACGAAACTCATAAGCGGACCACTTACGTAGAATTTTTATCGCTAGCTACTGGTAATATTTTGAAACATTTATTTGTTGAAGAGCCATCTACTTATATTAAAAACTGAGTATCTATGTCTGCTTTTTTTCTTTGAGCGACCTGAACTTACTGAAACTTTCCTCACCATCTTGAAGGCGTGAAGCATCTCAATAATTCGAATGATTTTTTTATATAGGAAAAAAGTAAAGGCGTGAAGCGCCTGTAAGCGAGCCGCCTCGGCGGGGAGTAGTTTCTTTAAATTTTTTTCTCACTACTTTCAGGGCACGAAGTGCCCGTGCAACGCCGGGCCACTTGCGTGGTATGTCTTAAAATCGAATGAACATTAAATTATATCAAATAATATAATTTCAGAATGAGGTAAAAGTTAGAGAGGGGGGACGTTATGCATCAGCATGCCGCAGGAAGCTAATCTAGCTGCCCTGGCAGCTAGTTAGTTTTAATTGTTTGTTCATTTTTTATATCATTTTGAGGGAGTCTCGTTTACGGAGGTGCTTGAAGGATGGCGGATGGGCCAAGGGGAAATAATGCCGTCCCCTAAACTGTTACGGGGAAAAGCTTTAAAGATTTTCTCTTTCACTTTCTGGTGGGGTCTCGGGCTTTTTTTTGGGTGGGGGGGACATTCGAAGCATAGGCGGCTCGTACAGGGGATAAAGAGGATGACTGCTCTCTCACTTTCAAAAGTAAATGATCCATCCTTAGTGCCCCCCCCCCCCCCATATTTCAGAGTTAAAAATTATGATTTTTTAAATCTTTATTTATTTATTTATTTATTTATTTATTTTTTCATTTTCATTATTCTTTAATTTTCGTTTATTTTTTTATTTAACAAGTTTATTTCTCTGAATAAAATGTTTTTTCAATTTTTTAAATTTAAATTCCTAATTCTTTTTAAAAAATAAAGTTAAAAATATTAAAAACGGTTTTTAATTAATATAACTTTTTAAAAATAACTTACTTAAAAAAAAATCATGGGGTGAAAGTGCATAAGACTTTTTTACTGCTGCACTCATGTATATGTATGGGAAAATAATATTTTTTTGTGATGCATTATTAGTTTTTAAAGTATTTTTATTGCATCCTAAAGTTTTAAAATGCATTTAGCAAAACGCAGAAACAGCTAAGTGGCAGCTGATAACTTCACATAGGATTGAAAATCCTAGAAAAAATGTTGTAATAAAAAAAAGATATATTTTTTTGCTTTTCAAAAGTAACTTGTTCATTTTTTAATCTGAAGCGCAATAACTGACAGAGTCGTGTTCATCTAGCATTAATTTAATTTCCAAGCAAAAAAATTTCTTTTCAGTAGCTTTTGGAGATCAACCTGAGTTGTTACAATGCTAGTGAGTTGAAATTTTGAAAAAAAATGCCCATAATTTTTGAAAAATCTACCAAGTCCTACACTCAAAATCCCGTAGAAATTTCATTATAAATGCGCTTTGAGCCGACAGATGGCGCGTTTACGGTACTAATTTTTTCATCCCCTTTTAGCTTCAGAAATTGGTCGAAAATTACAGGCTGGTGTAAAGCGGAGCGCCCATCCACGTAGGCTACGCCAGTACAAAGTAGGAGGAATAACATATTTTTTGTTTTAGAAGCAAAATTGGTAAAGGGAGGATGAAAAGTAATTACATCATCTAAAAGGTTTATCAAACAATGAAATTTTTAACTGGGATTTTTGTTAAAAAAAAAAATATTTAATTAGGTCCTTACATCATACCGAATAACCCTCACATCAATTCCGGATATCTCCCACATCAATATGGAATATTTCGCCGGATATCCTGCAAAAATCTTCCGGATATCCGTATCCGGGGCGGTCAGCCGGGTCGGATATCCGGAAGTACCGGATAATTAAAATATCAGCCGGATACCGGATAGTTACCGGATATCTGGTCTATCCCTAATTTTTTCAAATCTGTTTCAGGGATAATCTTCGTGCCTCTATTACTGTTAACTTTGTTCTATTCTACTACAGCCTACATTTTATAAAAATACTATCAGGAACATCTAAGTTGTAAAACCTAGGAGAATTTCTTAATTTCTTATCCCAAAACATGGAGGTATAAAGTTATAATGGTTAAGATTTCTAGTGTTCCGTCAGGCTCGTGGGCGTTTTGATCCAACCAATTTTGAACTCGAATTCTAATTGCTTGCTAAATTTAATTATTTAAAAAAAGGAATCAATGAATAATCTCATAACAAATTATTACCCTTGCATATTGTCAGAAATATTTTTTATAGCAGCTTGTGCTGAATAAATAAGCAAATTTAATTTAAAAAAAAATATTATTATGGTTTCTGTATAGAGCAATAAAAGGATGAAATTATACAAAAACAATTATAATTGCATAAAAGTAAATGTTAGAGATTTTTCAACATTAGGCTTCCTTCATTACCGTGTAATTTAATTGTGACTTCTGATACTAATTCCTCATATTTGCTATAAGTTGTGAAACATTTTTGATTAATGTGCTTGCATATAAAATAATGTTAAAAAAATCTAAACAATAATTTGTATGTTTTCTTATAGGTTCTATCTGCATTAGATATTCTACAGCCTCATAACATAGATTTTTTCCAAGAAATGTATCCTTCATATTGTTGTCTAATTACATTATTTGACTTAACAGTACTTTTGATATTGTGTGTGTGTGTGTTTTCTTGTTTCTTGTAAGTTATAGCAATCCTTAACCTAAAATAGTTATGTTATCACTGAATTAATGCAAACAGATCTTCATAAAATTATTGTCTCCCCCCAGCCTTTGACAGCTGACCACGTTAAAGTGTTTCTGTACCAAATTTTAAGAGGTAATTTCTTTTTTCTCTTGCCTCAAAATGTTAATTAATAATAACAGTTTCTGGTTTCTGTAAGTCCCCCCCCCTCCTGTTTCTTATATTTTATCTCTTTTAAATCTTATCTGAACTTGATAATCATTATATTAATCCATTAGTGCCTTATGCTATAATAAATCATGTTTTTTTTTATTAAATTAAGATAGTGTGTGCACTTTATCAACTGAATAAGAAAATTTAATGAAAATGTATCAGGACCAGAAATATTTTTACGTTTAGTGTTAACAACAAAAATGACTTCGACTTGAAGCTATGCTTTTATGTTGAACAAGATAGAAATTAACTAAGTTCATAAACAGCATGTTTATTGACAAAATATATTATAGTGATGAATTATATAGTGTTCCAACCCATGTCTTGTAAAAACATAATTTCTGTGCACAATTCTTTTAAGCTTATTTTTCTTTAGGACGTATTATTAAAATTATGATTTTATACTGTCTTTCCCTTTTAAATCCATTTCTTTATGCTCATATTTTAATGTACACATAAAATATTTTTATTTTTAAATAATGTAATTTTTTTCATTTGCAGTTTATATGTTGTAAAAGCATTTAACTTTTTTTCATTATTTACATTTTAAGGTTTGAAATACTTGCATTCTGCAAACATTTTGCATCGAGATATAAAACCTGGAAATCTTCTTGTTAACAGCAATTGTGTCTTAAAGGTGTGTATTATAATAAATTCTTAATAATTATTTTGATTGTTTTGAGTTTTGTAAAATTAACTTATCACAACTGGGAAAAAAAAATCTGTGGACCTTTCTCTTGCAATTTTCTTTAAAATATCAATTTTTACTAGTTCCATTGTGTTTATTATTATATAAGTCAAATCAGTGCAGAATGGAATGATTCTTGGTTTGTATTGTAAATAATCCCAGAAGGAGACTTTGATTCAGTCAGTCTCATTAATAGATAAAATATATATTCTGAATTTACTTTAAAACCATAAGTTATTGTGGTAAATTTAATTACAAAGTAGTTGAAGTGCAAATTTAAAATAAAAAAGTAAAGTGATCGAATATCCCCAAAACTTTTTTTTTTTTGTTTTTGTCATAACTCCCATTTTCAGAAGTTCTGGTGTCATGAGATAAATGGGATTTACTAAAGCTGCGACTGATATTAAAGCTTTTAAGAAGAAAAACATCAACAAAAATTATTTTTTCAATGATACTGTAATAAGTAATATTGGAAATGAGGTACGTTTTCTATTATTGAACATAATTTAATCCCATGAAAAGCTTTTAATGGTAATTTTAGTATTTAGCGAAAATAAAAACTATTTTTATATATATTTTTTTGTTTCAGTAGATATGAGATGGTAAGATATTGTATCCCCCCAAAATGAGACTAATGTAGTTTGCTAGTTTGAGTGATTGTTTTGCTATCTCACTGAGTTTCACAATTTTTTTTAATCACTAAACATAATATACTGTTACCATTTTGTATTTTCCTTTTTATTTTATTTTTTTTCTTGATGAGGGGAGTACCCAGTTATCAAAATTAATCTTCCCTAATTTAGAAGGAAGATGATGGCTCATAATGATTGAAATTTGAATGACATACAGTCCAGATTAACATGCTCAAGATTAATTTGTGAATAAGTGATACAAATATTCCCCAATAGACCTCTTTGATATATGAGTGAAATGTGATTTTTCTTAAATGAAATCTGGAATATAAATACAAATTAGAAGTCTGATAAAACTTGAAGATGGTCAGCAGTTTACTGTTGTCCACATAAAAAAAAAAAAATAAATAAATAAAAAATAAAAGATCCCAACTTCTTTGTGGAATCAATAAAGATTTTCTGCACTCCACTCAAAACACTCATTATTTTATAAATGAGAGGAATTATGACAAATCATTGGAGTTGTACAGAAAATAAATAGAAAAAATTTCTTATTACAGCTGTTGGCAACTTCTTACGTTAAATTTCTTATTTTAGAATTGTTGAGTTCATGATCTGGAGCATTTATAACTTAAACGTAAATTTCTTTGACTCATATAACAACCTGTATAAGTTGGGGGTTTTTACTTTCGACAACTCAGTACTAAAATTCAATGTGTTCCATGTATTTAATTTTTTTTTTCAATTTTAAATGTAGATTTGTGACTTTGGGCTTGCTAGAGTGCAAGAACCTGATGAGAATAAACATATGACGCAGGAAGTTGTTACTCAGTACTACAGGGCTCCTGAATTACTAATGGGTGCCTCACATTATTCTTCCTCTGTTGATATATGGTCTGTTGGATGTATCTTTGCTGAACTTCTTGGCCGCCGTATTTTGTTTCAAGCTCAGACCCCTATACAGCAAGTACGTTATATTGGAGTTATTTCAGTTGAAAATTAATTATGAGAATGAAATAGAAGTGGTGTTTTAACTTGGTTTCTATTCATTGATCTTGTTTTTCAGCTTATCTCTTGTAATGTCAAAGTGCAATGTACTTATTATTGTCTTAGCAATTCGAATGACATTACATTTTTATACTAAATTTAACAAAACATCCTGCATTAAAGTGATTTATCGGTTGTAATTTTGAAATTTTCTTAACTTTTAAAACTGGAAGATTGAGTAAATTTACGAGTCAGATGCGACGAAAAGAAACATCAATTTATTTAGCGGGACAGTTATTTCTTTTCAAGTGGTTTCCTTTGCAAACTCATACTTTCTTTTCAACATTTCTGCTGTCACTGGTGAAATCAAATGGCGGTCAGAGCTCCCTTGTTCAATGCATTTTTAGTTTAGTTTTACGTTTGCCTTCCAGTAGTATTAAAATTTAGCAGTCATTAGTTGCATTTTGGGACCAGAAATTTTGGTTTGATGTCTAAATACCCTATCCTATGTGCCAAATTTGGTGTCTAAAGTTGTGTCTTTTTTTTTTGAATTTTATTATCTTATAAACTTTACTAGCAGTGTGTAGGTAACACAAATATTACAATAATATTATCTACTAAAATAAAGATAGTTAAAAATATACTTATTCAATGTGTAACAATAATTATTTTCGTATTATTTCGTTGTGCTTAAAAAATTCCGCAATTCATAAATTTTTTTCTTAGATGCATTCATTTTAAATACTTTTTACTGTAGAAAATTACTGAAAATGTATTGTAAATTTTTAATGAAAATAAATGAAAAATGAGATATATATAGAGAAAGAGATAGGGAGAAGTTTTCTCTACAGTGTATGTTTTTGTTGATCATTTAAGCTTCATTTACATAACCTGATTTAGCAGGATAAATATTAATCTATAGTATTGGTCATTTTTATGCTTCAGAAATTTACTTGGGATAATTTTTCCTTCTTTTTCTATTAATTGTAGCTGGAGCTAATAACAGATTTACTTGGTACCCCATTACCAGAAGACACTAAGACTGCTTGTGATGGAGCTAGGTCTCACATATTGCGGCGACCTCACAAACTACCTTCCTTGGCTGCACTATACACTTTGTCAACTCAGGCAACTCATGAAGCTGTGCATCTACTGTGTCAGATGCTTGTTTTTAATCCTGTAAGTGGAGAACATTAATGTAATTTCAAATTGGTTCGTAAATTTGTTGCTTTAAAATAACAATTTCATAACTTTAATTTTACATATTAAATTTTTTGAACCACACAAAAATTTCCAATTTGAAGTTAGTCTTAAGATTTTTTATTTTCTGTCCCTTTATTATTTCTTCCCTTTTCTCCAGTAGATTTTTTTTTTGTTTTTGCTATGAGCAAACGAAGTAATTTATGCTGTCAAATTTTCTACCTTAACGAAGCAAAGCAAGAAATCATATTGACAATGCTAAAACTTGATCTATTTAACCTTAAAATTCTAATACTTTTGGATATTTGTTCAAAGACTTGTTTTTTCTTTTTGTCTTTTTTTTTATTTTGAAGGTCCGATCGGTAGTGAAGTGAAAGCTTTTGTTTGAATAATAAGATATATTACCCAGAGACGAATTATTTTACATTGCTTGTTCGATTCAAAAGTAATTAAAAAAGACAAACTAATATATAATATTGCTAAATTAGTAGCATTCATGTAACTTTGACCAAAGTGATTTGACCAAAGCAATCTAATGTTACTAACTATGAAAATGTTAATATTGATATTTATAAGTTACCTAAGTAGGAAGTAACATTTTAAATGAATAAAAATATGAACATTATTCACATTCGTTTTTCATTCGCTAGTACTTGCTTGAAAGTCTTTCTTGGTTTTTAATCTTGTTATAAAAATCATCACAAGCTAAATCAATATCAAATTTGTGCGTTAAAGTAATAAATGCCAAAGTAATGGTCCTAAATAATCCTTCAGTTAACTATTTTTAGATTTAGTCACTTATAATCAAATTTATCCTTTTTCGGGACGTGAATAAAACCAGCCGGCATGCCAGGAATTTGTCTGAAAACCGGTATTGTCCCGATCAAACTGGGAGGCGTGGCAAACCTACTATTATACTGCAGTTACAGCAATTTAGAACCATCCAAAAACTTTGACATAAGCAGAAATTCTAGTTAAGCGAAGTCGAGATATCAATTCACTGTATTTGATTTGAAAACATAAAAATCGTTGCTAAGGTTTACCTATTCTATTTTCTAGCTGAAGAAGAGAAGATTGTGTTAGTTATAGTTAATTGAAACTCCCTGCTTTTTAAATTATTTTCTAAGGATGTTATGTTAGTTAATATCTATAACCTTTCTACTTACTTTTATTAGTTTAACAACTGATCTATTTTATTATTGCAAAATTATTTTCTGCATTTTTACCTGTTTTTGTCTATTTTCTGCAATTTTGGAAAGTGAGGCTTTCATGTATAGAGATGGATGTAAAAATGCCTGAAGTTTTAAGACTGGAAAATTAAAGTATATTAAATAGCTATTTTTGATTTACAAACATAAAAATTGTTAAATATTTAAAGATTATTGTTGAATATTAAATAATAAAGGTTCATGTTCTTTATTGATTTTTTAAAACAAAAATAAACAGACAACTTTTACTGTTAAAAAATTAGCCAGTTGCTGTTCAATACATCAAAAATTATCTAAATTAGTCAAATCATCAATCAACCATTCATTTGAGAAATATAATTTTTGTAAATTGTTCAGTCAAATTGTTTAAGTTTTTTTTTTCTTTTTGTTTTTCAATAAATTTTGAAATTTAAATAAAAAGTTAAATGAAAAAGCAGCAAATAATATTTTGGTGTGCAATGAAATTTAATCATCTTATATCTTACATTGCCAAAGTTTTTCTTTGTGGGCTTCTGAACACAAAGAAATGTTTAAATAAACAACAAAAAAAAAAAAGTCTTGACATTTCTATTAATTTTGATATTTTTTTTTTTTTTTTTTTTTGCAATAAATATTGTTTGGGGCAGTGACAGCAGTCTTGATTGTTCCATTCTAGCTAAAACGAAACTTATTTTTTGTCAAAGAGTATTTTGCAAAGATTGCCAAATTGACAAAAGTCTATCCAGAAGCAAGTTGGGACCAATCTCTTGACAACCCTATTCATTAAGGTGTCTATCAGTTTTGTTAGGATATCTTGATTATATATGTTTCCAACTCCTATGCATTAGGCTTAAGAGTGACTCAACAAAAACCTGATATTTTCCAACCACAAATTCAATAAAAATAGCAATGCTTGAAAAAAAGAATTGTACTAACTCTGTGTTAGGAACTTATTAAGAGAAAAATTGACAGAAAACACTTTAAGTATGCTAACACTCATCAAAAGAAGGGATCAAAATTGTTCATACCAGGAGAGTGACACGAAACACTAAGAGTAACAAAATGAATTTCATCAAGGGTTATCAAAAGTTTTCCAACAAAAATAAAGAAATAACTGTTGCCTGAATAAAAAAGTTTGTTTATTGCTTGACAAAGAATCTATTTAAAACCTCCTTTAACGGACATTCCTCTTTTTCTTATGATAATGGTTTCAATTCTGTAACACATATGCATTTTTCTAGCTACTGTTGTGATTATAATTATTTTTATTATTTATACAGGATAAGAGAATTTCGTGCTCTGATGCTTTAACACATCCTTACATGGATGAAGGGAGACTTCGATATCATTCCTGTATGTGCCGTTGCTGCCAGACCACACCTGCTGGTCGCCAGTATGTTGCAGATTTTGAACCTGTCTCCCCTCATGTATTTGATGATTGTTTTGAAAAAGATTTGACTTCAGTGCACCAAGTAAAAGGTAATATGTTTTGTTCTTTCTTCGTGCATTCCAAAATGCCATTCTTACTTGCTATCAAGTTGTTCAATCTGCAAAATGTATATTTTTATTCATACAATAAAAAGAGGAAAATTAAAAGAAAAAGAAAGAAAAACCATTCTATCAGAAAACAATATCATTATTAAAACAGACTTCATAGTGAGTTCTTAATTAGGTGACATTATTTCATAATATTTTCAAAATTATCAGAGCTCTAAGATTTGTCTAAGAACGTCTGGAGTACGTTTATTTGAATAAAGTAAGCACACACACACAGAAATTGATTTCTTTTCTATCAATTTTGTTATTGAGAAAACCTTATCTATCTACACTAAAGAGAGAGGAGAATGCAAATTATCAAAGAATGCAAAAAATACTTCTGAATTTTAAAATATTGCTGTTAATAGTTTAATTTTATGTTCCAATTTTCTAATTGCCTCTGATTTTTCTTATTTTTAATTCCCTTTCTAGATCGCTTATATCAATTTATATATGAACGTTACAAAGGTCTCTATCGTATGCCACTTTGTATTAATCCTCATTCTGCAGCTTTTAAAAGTTTTACCAGGTAAGTTTTTCTAATAACTTTGTGCAGTTTGTTGCTACATGTATTTCAATGAAAGCTAATTTAGACTCATGGATGTTTTCTTTACGTCTTGACTGAGTTTTATTTTATCAATTTAATTTGAACGTGATAGTATCAACTTTGAAAACCCCACTTTACTCACAGATAACACTTTACTCTAAGATCACTCTCAAATAGCGATGATTAAATTTGGAGTTAGCAGCAAAATATTATACATATGTTATGAGCTGTAAATATTGGTGACCCCTGCAGTATGGCAGACCTGCCAACTCTCCCCATTTTCTCTCGGTTTTAGGTTTATGTATCAATATCTCCTGTTTTTCTTTAGATTTTTACTTAGTCATTTTTTTGTAATTTGCCTAGATTTTTATTTGTTTAAATAGAAATCATTCTTTTGATCCTTAATAGGTGGCTCTGCCAGTTTCGAGACTCTTTGGAAACCCCACGGTACCATAAGCTTGCACATTATTTCGTATGCACATAGAAAAAATACTTACCCAATTTTGACAAATTGTGTGTTATTGTGCTGCAAGCTTTTAGCACCTATTTCTGGTTTATCCATTTTCTAATAATTTCCTGAATCATTGATTGCAAAGATTATTGAGTGAAATTACTAAGATAATGGGGCATTGTGGCTCAGAGGTAGAAGTTTTGCCGTGAAAGCAAAAGGTTGCAGGTTCAATTCCTGCTGGTGCCCTGGGTATTATTTCCTCTCTTTGTGCTGTCTTATATGTTAATAAAGAAGTCCAACTTCTCTCGAGGCAAAGGCACCCGCTTTTTGCGTAGTATTTTCTAAAAACACATGACAACAAACAACTAAGATATTTTTATACTTTTTTTTGCATACTTTATTTTCCCATTTTATATATATATATATATATATATATATATATATATAATATATATATATATATATATATATATATATATATATATATATATATATATATATATATATATATGAAACCTGTATTACATATTTGTTCTGTTAAATAGTGTAATTCAAATCATAGTTGACATAGTATAAGTAGTAGTAATCATAGTTTAGGTGATTCACGAGGCTGGCATGTTAGTGCATTTCATGCACTCAGAAATTATTAAATTTTGTTTTTAGTATATACCTTATTTTGTTCTTGGATACTTATGCTTTACCACTGTAATAATTTTTCAAATAAAAAAGGAAGGGTTTTAGAAGAAATAAGCAATGATCACTGCTTTATTTGTAGAAAAGAAAGAGACTCACTTATGGTGTCAAAGGAGTTCTTGCTACTTTTTTAATGACAGGCATTTTTTAAAAAGGTCTCTAACTTAAGAAGTTTTAACTTAAACTTTTTCTTTTTTTCTGGAGTTTTTGCATCTGCAAATTTTGATGGTTAGAGATAGCTTTGGTAACAACCTTGTTGTAAGCACACATGTGATTTTTCAGTATTTTTACAGAATTCAGTAGTTTTTCGAAATACGAAATACTTAATTCAGAAAAAAGAAATGCATTGCAAGCAAAAAAATAAACATCTACCAATTAATTTCATGTATCCAATTAAAATATTTACATAGAGGCATAAACCCTTTTTTAAACTTGTAGGTGTAACACAATATGGTGAAAACAGCCACGTGATTTTGGTATTTTTCATCATATTTAGGTCACGTGTCTATATATTTTTTTTTAATTCAGTTTTTTGGGAGAATCAGTAGTGCAACATCAATGTCAATTTTACCCTCAATGTTTGATGGTCTGTTTTTTCAGTGTTGGTGTTTTGCTTCAATGTTTTTTCGTGGTCAGTGCTTAGATTTTTCCAAAAATATTAACAAAAACTGGGTATATGGTTTACATTACTCTTTTAAATATATATTTAGTATGCATTTCACGTTGCTATAAATATTATAATCTTTGGTTATAGTTTGAGTTTTAAAGATAATTTACAATTCTTCCAGTAATATCATTTTAAGTAAGAGTACCAAAACAATCAGTTATTATACACTGGTGGGAAAAAAAAATCCCAACACCAAGAAAGACTTGCGCTAGATAAACGAAATTTTGTAGGCTGGTTTATACAACTGAAAGATGACATCGATTGAAATTTCGCGCTCCGCGCATAAGTGGCGCAGCTGGCAACACTCGGAACATGCAAATAGGGCTTGTTTTAAAAGTCTGTTGCAAAGCTCGTGAGTATTATTTTTCCGTGAAATTTGACACATTGCGTTCATGTTAACCAGGAATGCCTTTAAGAAGACTAAGAAGTCATTATCAACAGCTCACCGAGTTTGAACGAGGTCGTACAATTTGGCTACGAGAAGGTGGATTTTCATTTCGCGATATTGTAGAAAGACTTGGTGGGAATGTTTCCACCGTGCATGATTATTGGAAGCTATGGTTAAAGGATGGTACTACTTCAAGAAGAACTAGTTCAGAGCTGCCACGTGCCACGACTGAGAAGGAAGATCGCCAAATCCTGTGTATGGCTTAGGCGCATCATACTGCATCTGCGGCTGACATTCGAGCTGCAGTTGGTACCGTCGTGACTCAAAAAACGGTAAAAAATCGCTAACTTCAAGGACAGCTCCGAGCCATGAAGTCTGTAGCCGGTATTCCATTGACTGTAAACCATTGCAGTTTGACGGCAGTGATGTCAAGACAGAGCTCACTGGAGGTCAGAGTGGAGATCTATTGTAATTTCTGATGAAAACAGATTCTGCCTTGGTGCCAGTGGTGGTCGTATGATGGTCAGAAGGAGGCCAGTTGACTACCTGCATCCAAGATGTCTGCGGCCTAGACACACAGGACCTACACCTGGAGTCATAATCTCGGGAGCAATTTCCTGTGACATCAGGCGCACTCTTGCAGTTATCCCAAACACACTGATTGCCAATTTGTTGTCAGTCTGGTAATTCAACCTATAGTACAGCCCTTCATAAGTAAGGCTCGACCGATGGCATTTTTTGGCCGATGCCGATTGTTGGCCGATTGTTCAAAGTCGGCCGATGGCCGATGGCCGATTATTTTCCTTTTCCATCGGCCGATGGCCGATGCCGATGGCCGATGGTAAAAAAATAAAAAAATTAGAAAAATAAATGTTTATAAGAGATTTGATGGGTCACATATTCATTTCATTCTACTTCTTTCTTTTTCAGACATTCAGATTTTGGCCTAAATTTCTATTTTACTACCACTCGACAAAAACTGAGAGAGTGAGACGTAGTAAGTTGAGAAATCATTCATTCGAGTTTTAAGCATTTTCTAGGAACAAAAAAAGTGTTCAGTATATTGTAGAAACCTATATGTGAGCTATAGCAGGGTAGGAATACCTGCGTGAATTGACGCAATAGCGACAAAACAGAATCTTGACGCTATTATGCTCGAGAAGTATTATTTTCGATGAAATTGCTCGGCACTGCATCAAATACCAGAAAAACTACTGCCACAAAAGTTTTAACGAGCTGCGAATCGGCGATCGTCGAAACTTCACTATTTAAGTGCACTCAAAGAAAATCAATCAGCGGTCGAGAGTCAACTTTTATGGCAAAAATTTGGGGAAAAAAAGAAAGAACAGTGCAAAAAGTTTCATACAACGCAAATTTGGAGATCGCGGAGTTTTGCGAACAGAAACCGTTCTTTTACGCAAAATTTCGGAAAAAAATAAATACAATGTGCAGAAAGTTTCATCCAGCGTACAGTCGGTGATCGTCGAAAGTTCCCGGTTGGGGTCCGCTTCTTTTCCCTCATTTTCACTTTATTTTTAAGACCATTTAAAAGTAGGACAATTTAAGGAATGAACTATTAAAGTAATAGAAATCAAATTTTTTTCATTAATCATGTGCT
>JAXGGA010009508.1:2500-51086 GCA_038373865.1 Uloborus plumipes
GGGGGGGGGGGGTGGGGGGGGGTGGGTGGGGGTGGGGGGGGGGGGGGGGTGGGGGGGGGGGTGGGGGGGGTGGGGGGGGGGGGTGGGGGGGGTGGGGGTGGGGGGGGGGGGGGGTGGGGGGGGGGGGGGGGGGTGGGGGGGGTGTGGGGGTGGGGGGGGGGGGTGGGGGGGGTGGGGGGGGGGGGGGGGGGTGGGTGGGGGGGGTGGGGGGGGTGGGGTGGGGGGGGGGTGGGGTGGGGGGGGGGTGGGGGGGGGGGTGGGGGTGGGGGGGGTGGGGTGGGGGGGGGGGGTGGGGGGTGGGGGGGGTGGGTGGGGGGGGGGGGTGGGGGGGGGTGGGGGGGGGGGTGGGGGGGGGTGGGGGGGTTGGGGTGGGGTGGGGGGTGGGTGGGGTGGGGGGGTTGGTGGGGTGGGGGTGGGTGGGTGGGGGGGGGGGTGGGGGTGTGGGTTGGGGGGTTGGTGGGGGGGGGTGGGTGGTGGGGGGGGGGGTGGGGGTTGGGGGGGGGGTGGGGGTGGTGGGGGTGGGGTGGGGGGTGGTGGGGTGGGTTGGTGGGGGGGGGGGTGGTGGTGGGGTGGGTGGTGGGGGGTGGGTGGGGTGGGGGTGGGGGGTTGGGGGGTGGGGGGGGGGTGGGGGGTGGGGGGGTGGGTGGGGGGGGGGGGGGTGGGGGGGGTGGGGGTGGGGGGGGGGGGTGGGTGTGGGGGTGGGTGGGGTGGGGGGGGTGGGGGGTGGGGGTGGTTGGGGGGGGGTGGGTGGTGGGGGGTTGGGTGGGGGTGGGGGTGGGGGGGTGTGGGGTTGGGTGGGGGTGGGGGGGGTGGGGGTTGTGGGGGGGGTTGGGTGGGGGGTGGGGGGGGGGTGGGGTGGGGGGGGGGGTGTGGGTTGGGGGTGGGTGGTGGTGGGGGGGTGGGGGGGTGGGGGTGGGGGTGGGGGGGTGGGGGGGGTGTGGGGGGTGGGGGTGGGTTGGGGGGGGGGTGGGGGGGGTGGGGGTGGTGTGGGGGGTGGGGGGTGGTGGGGGTGGGGGGGGGGTGGGGTGGTGGGGGTGGGGGGGTGGGGGTGGTTGGGGGTGGTGGGGGGGGTGGGGGTGTGGGGGGGGGGGGGTGGGGGGGGTGGGGGGGGGGGTGGGGGTGGGTGGGTGGTGGGGGGTGGTTGTGGGGGGGGGGGTGGGGTGGGGGGGGTGGGGTGTGGGGGGGGTGGGGGTGGGGGGTGGGTGGGTGTGGGGGGTGGGGTGGGTGGTGGGGTGGGGTGGGGGGGTGGGGGGGGGGTTGGTTGGGTGTGGGGGTGGGGTGGTTTGGGTGTGGGGTGGGGGGGTTGGGGTGGGGTGGGGGGGGGTGGGTGTGGGGGGTGTGGGGGTGGGGTGGGGGTGTTGTGGGGGGGTGGTGGGGGTGGGGTTTGGGGGGTTGTGGGTGGTGGGGGGTTGGTGGTGGGTGGGGGGGTTGGGGGTGTGGGGGTGGGGGGTGGGGTGGTGTGGGGGGGGGGGGGTGGGGGGGGTGGGGGGTTGGTGGGGGGGGGGTGGTGGGTGGGTGTGGGGTGGTGGGGTGGGGGGGTTGGGGGTGTGGGTGGGTGGGGTGGTGTGTTTGGTGTGTTGTGGTACGGGTGAGGTTTAGGGCTTGTGGTAGTTGTCCGTCGTTTCTTACGTCGGTGGGTAGTGTGTTTGGCGCTGTGGGTATAGAGCGGGTGTGGGGCCGGTGGCGTGTGTGTGATGTGTGCTGGTGGTGGTCGGTGGTGTGGTCCGTGGTTTGTTTTGGTGGGTGTAGTTTAAACCCAAGTACTGTATTTCGTTCAATGTAACGTTTAATGAACCTGCTGAGCGAAAATCATTTATTTGGATCACTAATGCAATAGGAATTTTCTCCTGATGCGTCATAACGGACTTTTGTTTCTGTATTACATTCGAAGATTGGCAATATAGAAGAAAATCAAAGGTTCTGGGGTGATTAATCCCTAAGTAAAGTAAAAAACTAAGTAAATTACAACTGAAGGTTCAAAAAAAAACTGACTTTTTACATTTTGGTTAATGCCCGGGATTGCTTTGATCGCCTACGGAAATAAATGAAAGTAAAATATCAATCTCTATTTCTCTCTCTCTCTCTCTCTCTCTCTCGCTCTCTCGCTCTCTCTCTCTCTCTCGCTCTCTCTCTCTCTCTCGCTCTCTCTCTCTTCTCTCTCTCTCTCTCTCTCGCTCTCTCTCTCTCTCTCGCTCTCTCGCTCTGTCTCTCTCTCTCTCCCTTTTCTCTCTCTCTCTCTCTCACTTTCTCTATCTCTCTCTCTGTCATCTCATTATTTTGCCTTAAGAACTAATACCCAATTATTGGTCCAAATTTCAAAGCAATAAATAATTATGAGTTTAAACTATTGAATTTAAAATATGTTTAGCTCCGGTGACGTACCCGGGGGAGTGAAAACGGACGCAAGCACAACCCAAGATCTGCTTTCGAAATGCAACATTTTCCGGTATTCTAATTATGACCTGAAAATCATTCACATATGCATACAAATTGCACTAAAATTGCAAAAATGTCTTTCTCCCTCTCTCTTTCTCTCTAATTTATCAAACGAATTCCGAAATTTTGCTTCTTTTTTTCTATTTCTTTTTGGTTTCTTTTTTTTTTTTTCTTTTTTATTTTGTAATTCATTGCTGTTAAAAATTCCTCACTGCGCTCCTGAACTGAGACAAACAAATTATTATCTGCCTACCTATTTTCTCTCTCTCTTTTCCCCCAAATATTTGGAGCATGTTGAAACTATGGGGAATCAACATAAACTGTAGTTTCTCTCTCTTATCAAACTTTAATGATCTGAAAGAAATGTATTTTTCATTTCAAAAAACTTCCGTTCTTTTGTAAATTAAACTTAGAAAATTTTTGCTCTACTAACTATAGTTTAAAAACTAAATATTTAAGTATAGTAGAAGAATATTAGCAATGAGTTTTCACTATATAATTTTTATTTGGTAAATTGCAACTATGACATACCGTATTTTTCGCCGTATAAGACGCACCCAATTTTAAATTAAATCCCCCAATTTTACTTAATCTTAAATTTATACCGTATAAGACGGTGCGTCTTATACGGCGAAAAATACGGTAATTTTAATCATAATTTCACTCTTTCAATAAGACTGTCTGATTTTCTCATTTTATAGTAGGGTAAAGTATATGCTTGAAAAAAAGTTAAGAAACCTGCATTTTATCTTGCTGCATTTTGCCCTTGGTTTTAACGTCTATTATCAATTCTTATATGGTAGTTTATATACCGGTAAAAACTTTTTTGACCTCCCCCCCCCCCCCCTCAGAAATAGAATTCTGGTTGCGTTAGTGCCAGCGGGTGAATGTTTTAGGAGTATAAAGCGCGACAGTTAAGTTTTATGGGACCCGAAATCTGGTATTGAAGTTGGATTTATTCAAAAGTTAATGTAACGATGAAAATCATTATTTCATTACTTAGGGCACTAATCACTGAAGCAACATTTTTCGTTTACTTGATCTACACTGTTGATGGTATGCTTGATATATTTTGATTACCCCACCGCTCCTTTTGAAGATATTCCTTTATCTTCATTTATTTATTTGTTTTATTCAACCAGTTGTTTCAGGTTTATTCTCACCTCTGTGTTTTGCTTATGGTAAGAAGTGATAACTCTCTCTCCACAGAGTTATCTGATGAGACGTGATATCAGTCTTGCTCTAAATTCACCACAACAAATATAATTCTACTCTTTATTTCTACGTAAAATGAACTGATAACTCTTATGCGCTTTGTCATTTTTTCGCGACAGTTTCAAAGACAGACACAAAACTTTCTACAGATTTAGAAATCAGAATGAAGTTTGAAAGATAAAACAAAGTAGTCCCTAAAAATGTTACAATCTTTAACTAATTTCTACTAAGCACTTTGCATAGATCTGGTTCTTTACTAAAAGCAGGCCAATGGAGTCGGATTCAGACTGATTTTGGGGGAAAGGAGTCGGAGTTGGTCACTTTAAGGGGCAAGGGAATAAAGGGGATACGTGACATTTTTTTTAATTTCTCGAAAATCTTTCAAAAAAAATTTTGTGTTATTTTTTTTTAATGGATTTTTCTCAACGGGTGAAACGGGGTCATATTCTTAGTTACCAAACATTTCTGTGACTCAGGGGACATGATACTGATAGACCTTTCACCTTCATCCATGGTGAATGTAAGTTTTTTAAAATTGTCACATATCACCTTTATCCACTTGCCCCTTCATTTCTAATCCGAGCCCTCAGTTCCTCCAATTCTGAGGAGATGGAGTCCGACTGATTTTGGGGAATCGGAGTAGTTGGAGTCGATCATTTCCCCTTTCGAATCCACACTTCCTCCAATGCTGAGAAGACGGAGTCGGACTGAGTTTGAAGTAAAGGAGTCGGAGTCGGTGGCTTCTCCTCCAATTTCACAGTTCCTCCAGCACTAGAGAGTTATGGAAACGGAGTCGAAATGATTTTGGGGTAAAGAAGTCAGAGTTTGTCATTTCTACACCGAATTCGCTGCTACTCCAACGCTAGGAATTCGGAGTCAGACTGAATTTGGGGTAAAGGAGTCGGTGTCAATCATTTTCCTCCAAACCGGAAGCTCCTCCAGCGCTGGGATGCCGGAGATGGAGACGAACTGATTTTGGGTTTATTAAGAGTCGGAGCCTGATGTTTTGAAATTTTCGAAGTCCAACACTTTCCCTCCGACTCCGCAGCCCTAATAAAGTACATGAGAACAAGAGGAGGCATTTAAGTATTCAGCAACCGGTTAATGAAACTTAAGTTTTACCATCAGGCGCTTTGAGATACGAAGACAGTAATTTGGGTAATTAGTAACGGCTTTCTGAAACTTTAACTAACTCTTTCAAACACCTTATACTTCGCCACACTAAAAAAAATTATGTTGTTTTTACGATATAATACAGCCAATTTCAGAGTAATAAACTGTAAAAATTGCTAATTTTACCGTATGAAACTGTAAAATTGCTAGTTAAACGATGTATTACTTTGCATTTTATAATTTTAAATTGGAACCTCGGCTGCTAGTATTATACTATAAAAACAAAATTTCATTTTTTGCAATGCAGCAACTTATGTTTAACAATTTTAAAACATTTCACATTGTAAATCATTATTGCATTTTAACTTGTATGATTGCTACAAATGATATTAACTCAACTGTGGAAAATGGGCAGTTTAGTTCATTATGGCACTGAAGACCTAACTAATGTTTCAAAAACTGGTGAATTGCAACCAATATTTTCTTAACATTATCCATTTTAAAATAAAATAATTTTAATAGTTTGTTTTGAGGCATTTTGAAAAGTCCAGATTTGTCTAATATTATAGCCAAAAAGAGGTTCAACCTAACTAAAGTGTGTTGCGAATTTCTCTTCTGAAATTTTACGAATGAATTACACCACATTTTTCAACGGTTGTAAGGTACTTAACTACAATACACATTCAATGAAGCCATATATTAGCCTCTAAGCAACACATTCCTGGTATAGTACACTGCAAAAAATGAACTGCTGTTTTTACACTATAATACTGGCAGTCGAGGTTCCAATTTAAAACTGTAAAATGCACAGTAATAAACACTAAAACTAGCAATTTTAGTTTCTTACTCTAAAGTTATAAATTTTACAGTTTATTGACGTAAAATTTATCTGTATTATACTGTAAAAACAACAGTACAATACTTGAGGCAGAGGTTCCAGTTTAAAACTGTAAAATGCACGGTAATAAACTGTACGATTAGCAATTTTACAGTTTATTACTGTAAAATAAGCAATTTTTACAGTTTATTACTATGAAATTAGCTGTATTATACTGTAAAAACAACATTCATTTCTTACAGTGTACAGCTGATAATTTAATTATTTTACAGCTGATATTGACAATCTTGACTTCTTTGTTAGAGAATATGAAAAGGTAATTCGCGCTGAATTGAGCTGGGTTACTTTCGTAGTCGTTTTTCAAAAGTATTCCAACTTAAATCTGGCGCAATTAGTCTTTTCCGCTACCCGAAAAAGAGATAAGCATGTAAGAGCAGCATTATAATGTGCTTAACATTTTGTACGGCTGTTATCCAAAATGAGGATTCACAAATAAAACATTGTACTTAGGTAAAATACGTTACAAAAAAAACCGCCTGGTGACAAGAACTCAATTTTGTGAAAAAATGCAGGTATGACTTCCGTGCTTATCACCTCAGAATACATGATAAACTTTGTAAGAAACGTGACCCAAACCAAACGTGATACAAATGGGAAAAAAATAATAGCAATATATTGTAAGCTATTCCAAGCTACATGAAGCAATCATCAAAAAGAAAAAAGATCTAATCACTGTGAAAATAGATTTTTTACAGGATAATACCCCTAGCAGCATAATCTCATCTGCCGATGATCGGCCATTCATCGAAACCCGATGAAATTCTCATCGACCGATGATCGGATTCGATGAGTTCTTATCGGGAATTGCTCCAATATGTCTCATCGGCCAAATAGAATCCGAGCAGCAAAATCCGATGAGTTTTGCTCGAAATACGATGAGATTTGGTGCAATTTACGAGTAGTGCAGTCCCGTGCCGATGAATTTAGAATCAATTTTGGGTGCTCGACTTATTTTCATCGGGAAAGTTGATCGGAAGGATATCGCTTTCCGATGAAAAGTAGCTCATCGAAACCCGTGCTCGGATACTGATCGGAACAATGTCATCGTGCGTTACAGGATCAGTTTACGAGGAGTTCGATGATCGGCCGAGCAAAATCCGATAAATTGGTGCTACTTGGGACAGCTAATTTAAGAGCAACAAACTAAAAATTGCAAATTTTACTGCAATAAACTGTAAAACTGCTCATTTTACACTAATGAGCTGTAAAATTGCTGCTTTACAGTTATAAACTGTAAAACTGCTAATTTTACAGTTAAATTATTCCTAAAAATCCGACAAAAGATAAGCTCCTGTAAAAACATAAAAAAACATTAAAACTTGAATTAATCTAACAAATGTTTCAAAAAAGCATGTAAATGTCCTTAAAAGATGCATTAAAGTAAAAAATAAATCCTCCAACTCCATTTTAAATATCAATTTCTCAAATAAGCCATGTTACCGAGACCTAGATTCATTCATATTTACCGTATCTGAGAAATGAAAACTTAGAAATGAAATGGTGCCCTTATGCAAAACTCAAATCCTTGGCAACAGGAAAATTTGAGCTATATTTTCTTAAAGCTTGGATGCATCGATGAATCAAGATTTCAAAAACATGTTTAGGACATGGAAGTTTATTTCTATGAATAGCATTGAAAGATGTATCGTAATTTTATGCACAAAAGTTTTTGAAGATGGTTGATTTTTCAAAATCTTTCTTGACAGAACTATGTATTGAATTTGAAAATATTTGATTTTTGAATTTTGAGGACGTAGTAGGAGTAGGAGGGTAGGAATTGAACTCTTTCCTCATTAAACGGTTGCTGCTTAATAAAGCTTTACAGCCTTATTAAGCGTTACTATCTTAAGAAGTAATGCGAGGATTCAGACAAAATTTGGTACGGAAGAAGACCAAATAGAAACATAGACAAGAAGAAATACAGACAAAAAAGAAAACACAAATAGAAACCTCCCATATTCGCCTTTTCTTAATGACTTGAATGAATGAGAAGTGGATTCTGTTCAAATTGTATTTCCTAGAGAACATCTGAGTAATAATAAAAAAATTTGAAAATTTCCAAGCGCTGCATATAACTCGAGTTCAACTTTGGAGGATTTTAATGTTTTCATTAACATAGGCATTAATTAAAAAATCAGATACCATTCTTTTATGAGCGGGGGAGGGGGATTGTAAACATACTTGAACATTTTAAATATTATTTCAATCGCAAAAACTTGTTTTAACATAAAAGAAAATCTGTTCAGAGCATCTAATAAAAACTGGACTTATATGATTTTCAATTTTAAATCAAATTCAAAATCTATTTTCATGCTGACTGCGGAAACTTCTTTTTGGCAGAAGACCATCTCATTGATTTTTAATTTTTAACTTTAGCCATTTTGTTTATTTATTAACAAAAATAATCTTGCAATTTTGGGCGGGAAAAATACTGTTTCATCTAGTTCTTGTGACATTTTTTTACTGTGAAAATTGCTACATTCATCAAAACACCCTCCTTTGAAAGGAAATACAGTACACTCCAGATTATCCGTGGAATTGGGCTGCACGGATATCGCGGATAATGAAAATCGAGGATAATCTAAAAAAAAAAAAAAAAAAGCTCAAAATAAGAGGTAAGAAAGATAAAAAATATCTTTTGCTAAAAAATTATTGCATTCCACTTAAAACGTGATATGTTCAAACAGTGACGATAGGTACAGCATAAAAAATCATTTGTATTTGAGGTTCTCAAGCATATATAATCTATAAAGAAGTTGTACTTACGAAAACGCAGAGGTGAAATAATTTAATTTATGAAGTGCACCCCACTCTTGGGTAAGAAATGTTCAGAAAAAAAATTTAATTCCTGCTTTTTCGAAAAAATCAGTTAATTGTGTTTGTTTCTTTCCCGATATCTTCGCGGATAATCCTCGCAGAGGATAATCTGCTCGCGGATAATCCAGAGTTTACTGTGGTGGTCGTCGAAACAACATGGTCGTCGAGAGTCAAGACGTGTCCTTTGCTCATTTGATAACAGCTCCCCTTCCTTCCCAATAAACTTATTGATCTAAAAAACTCCGCTCCCCAGTTGTTACTTCTTTAAAGGCCTTAGTTACTGACCTCCCTTAATTACTGATGATCCTGAAATGACCTCTCGTCGGCACTTGAACAGTAATAAGGTAAGTGCGCCAAATAAAGCCAACATGAGGCTCATGGCCTAGTACCTCACTCATTTATGATTTAATTGACTCCAATTTTCCTAAGTTCACCAATTGATTCGTAAAAATGAGACTAAAATGAAACTGATGAAAAATTGCACGTTCAAATTCTGTTTTCCAGCAGTTTAACAAAATTAAAATTCATATTGGCCTTGTTAGAAGCATGGGTCTCCAATAAAACCAACTCTGAAAAAACGCCAAGTGTAAGCAAGCTTAAAAAAAATTTAAAAATTCTTGACTGTCACATTGCGAAAAATGAACTGTTGTTTTTACAGTATAATACATGCAGACGAGATTCCACTTTAAAACTGTAAAATGTACAGTAATAAACTAAAACTAGCAATTTCAGTTTCTTACTGTAAAGTTAGCAATTTTATAGTTTATTGTCGTAAAATTTAGCTGTATTATACTGCAAAAGCAACAGTACAATAGACAACAGAGGTTCCAGTTTAAAAATGCAATTGCACGGTAATAAACTGTAAAATTAGCAGTTTTACAGTTTATTACTGTATAAGTAGCAATTTTACAGCTTAGCACTGTAAAAGTGGAAATTTTACAGTTTATTGCTGTAAAATTAGCAATTTTTAGTTTATTATTATCAAATTAGCTGCATTAACTCTAAAAATTACATTCATTTTTTGCTTTCAATGTTTAGCTCATTCTTTGTAGCATTTTGTATCCTTCACTTTATTATAATTCAAGTTCCATCTGTACTAGATTTGACAAAATTATTCCGTTGCTCAAATATTTAAGTTCAATATTTCTCCAAAATTTAGAGCCGCCAAATCCACAGTATTTTTTTTTTTTAACTCGCTTCCACTTCTTTTTAAATGTTGGACAAAACTTATTATATTCCAAGAAACGCATACTGTATCCAGGGGCGCCCCGAGCTTAAATTTTCGGGAGGGAGAAAATTCTCAATTTGCCGAGTAGAACTCCAAAATGTGCCGAATGAAAAAATAAGAGTAGGGAAAAGTACCCCAAAACGGGATAACTAACCTATTCTTCGCTTTATTTCTTATTGTATACAAGGTACATTCCAAAGTTAGACGCCATTTAAAAGTATACACCTTTTACATTACTAAAAATACTTTTGTCATATTTGTTCGATATTATTTATGTGACAAATACTGGTTTCAAAAAGTCTTATACGATCCCGTTTTACCCGACCAAGGGTGGGTAAAACGGGATAGGGAATTGTACGTTATTATTTTGTACTGATTTTACTTTTGATTTAGTTTTTAGACCAAAAATAGGCTACGTAATTGTTAAGTTGGAAAATTACACAACACAGAAATCGCATGAAAATGTGTCGTCTTCTTCGTCTGTTTTGAAATAAGCTTCGTGGGCCCATCCCTGGCAGCTCGAGCATTGTATCCGCTTTCTTCTCTAGCTTTCGATTCAAGATACAGAGCGTTGCAGAAAATACATGCTTCATCTTTTTCAGTTTCATCTTCTGAAGACGACGACGTCCAACCTTGGCTAACTGATGATTTTTTTTTTTTTTTTTTTTTTTTTTTTTCATGTTACGTCCATTTTCTTCCATTTTTGCAAATGATGTTTGTGGGGTTTTTTTCAGGTTCAGAGCAACATTTTAAAAATTTATATGCCTGTTTTGCATCTCCACCTGGTTTTCTTTTACGCCTCATTTGTTTTGTTTTCGGAACATTCAAGAGACTTGTTTTGGCAGCCCTTTTTTTTCAGCTTTTAAGTTCTTTCTCCTTCTTTTTTTTCTCGTTCTTCTTCTTCCAACTCAAGTTTATATGGACTTCTTGTCATAAATGCTGTTTTCCCTCTTCTATTATCGTGTTTATTTTGAGGTCTTGGTCCAATCACTCGTGGTGGAGGTAGAATTTCTTTGGGTGATATAGAAAATGGCAGTGAAGGGCGACAGTATAGTCCAAGTCCTTTGACTCCTGTTGAAGTGAACGGTTGGATAAGGCCTGCATTTGTGCTAGTGTTATCGTTGCACTAAGTGATTCTTTCAATACTGTCTCTAGTGGTTGTGATGACAGCAAACTCTTAGATGCTATGACTGAATTTGAAGATCCTTCGGATCTGATCTCATTTTGTTGCAGATTTAATGGGTGTTAGGACGTCATGTTCTGAGCATCCAGCAATGGGTGATCTGTTGGAAGAGAGGAAGCGAAGAGATATTCAGGAAAGACATCTGGGGTTATATGGGAAAATGCCTGTTTTCGTGAACCCATTCACAGCAGTTTCGACAAGAGCTGCTCGTTAAAATGCTGCATTGAACATATTTCCTACTTCGTAGATAGTAATCCCTTTGTCAGGATGGTTGAACATCCACTTGCGAACCTCTAGCTCGCTTCGTGCTGCTTAAACACATTGAAAAAACATTAATGGAAATGGTCGGGTAAAACGGGACACATCAAAATTGTATCCCGTTTTGGGCACCCTAAAAGTGTCCCGTTTTGCCCGACCATGATGCTTTTGACAACATAAAGGGCTGACCCCGGAACCGCCACTCACTAGCAATATTTAAGTACATGAAATTGTTGCTAAAAGAGCTATGAACAAAATACAGTTCTAATCGGAATTGTTCCGAATTACGGAGAACCACAATTCTAGTTGTTCTGCAGTCGAAAAAAGTAAAAAGTAAGTAAAACTTTCAATTGAAAACTTTGAAAAAATATTTCTTTGCGAAATACGTGGCTAGAGTTGAGATATTAACTGAGTATGCTGTAATGGCGGTCGGGAACTAGTTTAGCCTGTCTCCTGCGAGATAGTACCACCAGTCAAGCTCCAACGCCCACTATCCCGTTTTGCCCGCCTATCCCGTTTTGGGCAACTCTCCCCTATGTACATTGTACAATAGGGTATATCACGAAAAAATTTTTGAGGAAATTCAAAATTTCAAGTTAATAAAAGGTTGTCACTATATTCACATGGCTACCAAAAGAAATTATTTTGAAATTGAAAAATATTTAGGTATGCCGGGATTACCTTACAGTTTCAAGTTTTTTAGTAAAAACAATGATTTTTTTTAAAAATGTATAAATTATATGTAAAGCAAAAATAATTATTTAAGTGCAAAAATGGACTTTTTAAAAAGATAGCTATCAATAAAAAATATATTGTAGCTAAACTCTTAGATTTCCAGAAATAGTTTAAAAAACATCACATTTTTGCCAGTCAGTCATATTTTTAGAATATGCGCCTATCCTACAGAATAATTTTTATTATTATACTAATAATACAAACATTGAAGTACAGCGTTTTGAAATAGCGAGATTTTTCCATTTTGCCACTCAAATAATTATTTTGCTTTACACATAATTTATACATTTTTTTTAAAAATCATCTTTTTTACTAAAAAACTTGCAACTTCAAGGTAATCCCGGCATACCTAAATATTTTTCAACTTCAATTTTTTTTTTTTTTTGGTAACTATGTTAATATGGTGACAACTTTTTATCAACTTGAAACTTTGAATTTCCAAATTTTTTTTTTTTTTTTTTTTTGATACACCCTAATGTATAAAACCTTATACCGTTACTTTGTGAGAAAAGCCGATGGGTATTACTTAAAAACAGAAGAAAAGGAACTTTGATAAATAACAACGGGGTTGTATTTTGAATCGTCAAAGTGATTGATTGAATTTCTTAAACACAGATTAAAACATATTGACTGCAAGACAGATTATAAAATATTGCATATATGATGTGTGTTTACAAATTAAAGCATGCTGGTCATCTGACAGGTTTGTGAAACAACAGAATTAAGTTTATATATACAAAATATATATACACATATATACACACATGATTATGGTTGTTCATCAATTGTGACTGTACAATCTAAAAATTTTTGGAAAAAAAAAGAGTTAAGCACTTATAAAAACTGTTAGTTCCAGAATTTTTGCTAGAAATATTATTCGTGAGCTAAAGTTTGACTTTTATACGTCTAGCTTTTAGTAATGACCACTTTTTTACCATTTCGTTAGTGTCCAGTTTTTTTGCTATGTCCTTTTAACAGGAAATTAGCATTAAACTGTGTAATCTATCATCTTCCATAGTTGATTGAAGGACATTTTTTAAAAAATTCAGTTTGCTGAAAGACCGTTCGTTTTTAGCAGTTGTTAAACTTCGAGATTTATTAAGGTATTCGAGTAGGGGGAAATTGTGGTTGCAAAACGAATATTTCATTTTTTATTTTATTTTTTACTTGCTGCTCTAAAACGTTGCGCCACTGACGCGGCGAATAAGTTGCTGTCGAAAAAAGTTAAGTTACACACACACACAATTACACAGAAAATACACTAGTAATAGCTTATTTTTCAATGGCGAATGAACGAAATTATAACGGATTTTTTTAACACAATTTCTTCATATATTACATGCATAATTTATTGAAATTGATGTAAACTAATCATTATTAATATTTTTATTTGCCAAATGAGTACGATGTTTGGGAGGTCCCGGTGACCTCCCTGGACCTCCCTTCGGGGTGCTCCTGACTATATCTTTTGAATGAGATAGAACCCTATGGGAATCTATAATTCCGCAGCTTAATATTAAAGAAATACTGCATGTATATCTTTTATATAACGATGAACGTGATTTAATAATCTACTTACTATTGATTTCTGAATTTTCGAAATTATTTAGAGATATTTTAAACCTAATATTGGAAAAAGCCCTTCCCCCGTAGTGTATAGTGTAATATCACGATTGTAATAAAAGGTAAAACTGGGTTGTTGTTGTCTTTTTTCCCGATTCAAGGCTTGAAAGTACTCCTTGACATTTTTAGAGAAGAGAAATCCACATACAAAAACAGCAAGGACCATAATAGTAATCGATCAAATGAAAGAATATATTTTTCTGAGGATGAAATGAAAGATGACAGGAATAAAAGAAATGTGTGCTATGTTTTGATTCTTAACATTTTTTATGTTTATCATTTTATATTCAAAAAAATAACAAAACAGTCAACAAAATTTCAAGAATTCTAATTCTTCTCTTTCTCTTTCTTTTTAGCCAGTTTAAGAACGTAGCAAATAAAGTTTTTCTAATAATAGCGTCTTCGAATACTTAAGTGTAATTTTCAACGAACAATAATATTGCTGTACAAAATGTAAAGCATATTTGATATATTTTCAATGATATGCACAATTTATCAAATAACTTTCCAACGCATTCTTTTTTTTCTTTCCAGCATATTTTAAGACACAGGTTCTTATCTCCTAAACAATATAAAAAACACGCAAGCACAACCTACAAAATTACGAATAAATCTTAAGTTTAACAGTACGAAAATAGTTTTATTGCATTTTCATTGCGGTTTTTTTTTTCCAATTAAATAAGAAACATTTTTATTCGTTGTACTACTCTAAATGAACATATTTCCAACAATGTACATTCTTTATTTCTACCCCCCCCCCCTTTTATCTTATTTAATTGTTTTAATCTATTGTTTTTAATAGAGTACGAGTTTTAAAAGGTACTACTGCCCCTTTAATAGCTTGAATGAAAATAAACTACGTTTTTAAGGTTTATTTCTATTCTTTTATTTAATTTTAACTTTTATCACATGTTTTAAATACCCATATTATTTGCGTAACGCTAATTTCAATCGCACAAACCAAATGTGCTGTTTCTAATTATTTTTTCCTTACAATTTTTTTTACAAAATAATAAAATCTGTCAAGCAAAAAAAAAATTGCTAAATGCTTTCGATTTTGCAGGTATTTTATTCTATTTTTCATTTGTGTTCGAAACATCCGCCTTTCTGCCAAATCGAGCGCCCGATTTGTAGCTTGCCCAACTTCGCACGAATGATATTCAGACATGTCCCGTTAGCGACATCTCTTATCAAAGAACGGTACTAAAATACACCCTTCCGAGTAAACTCGTACACGTTTCGATGTTACCGAAACCGGAGTCGGCAAATAAGGAAGGAAAAAGGGGGCGATAACCCTCCCAAAAATCTTTCGCAGAATGATAAAAAAAACAAGTAGATTCAATTTATGTATGGACATCACAAATCGACGATCACGGTTAAAATTAAATAAAAAAAAGCTTGTCAATTTTCAACAAAAGTTGATGAAACTCGAAACTTTTTCTTCTAGATTATTTCAAAGAGAAAGCAATTGAAAATATGTGTTTTCTAACTGTAACTGTAATATAAGCATAACAGAACAAAAACGAATTTTCATCTTTACTGTCTACGAAATAGCATAAGACACTGGATATTGAGGAAAAACAAAATTTTGTGTTGTTCTTGATTTCAAGCATTGTATATTTATTTAAAAATAATTGAATATTCGGACATAAAATGTAAATTATTTTAATAGCTAATTTGTCTTAATATTAAATCCATTTTAAGACCTATATCTGCCAACCAATATGTATTTTATTCCATACTGAGATACTTTATCTTTAAAAATCTCGCCCCCTCAAATGAAATGTTGAAATACCACATCTGACCGAAACTATTATAAATGCGAAACAAATAAAATATCACCACGTTTTAAATGGAACATTTCAGCGAGAAAAGGAATTATTTCTACCAAGGAATAGCGCTTGGAACACTTTTATTCAACAGGAAATCAAAGCAGCATTGAATTTGACAATTAGAACAAAGTCTGATCAGCGAATATGAAACAAAAAATATAACAAAATCTTTAGTAAATTTTTAGTTTGATTTAAATGCGTGATTCAGACCAGTTTCTGAAGTTCATTTTTCGTTAACAAGGATCCTAAATCAAGAATTTTTAGACAAAGCTAAAAAAAAGTATTAGAAATCAAGGGTGGATCCAGCTTAAGGAGGGGGTAATTTTCGGAAAGGGAGGTGTCAAAGGGCAATTTTTGAGCAAAAATGGGGTTGTTTGGCAGTTTTTTCGTAATATTAGACTAAAAAATGCCGTTTTATGCTATATTTGGTAGCTTAAGGTGGGAGGGGGGGTATGATCCCCATGACGCCTCCCCCCACCACCCTATGGATCCACGCTTGTTGGAACTACATTCGTATGTTGAACCTGGCCATTTCGAATTTTTTTCAAAGGCTTATTGGGGGATGACGGCAAGATCTTCGCGCTTTTATTTTCAATGAATGATGTACGCGTTTATTGGTTTAAAAAAAATAATGAATATAAAGTGATCACATGATCTTGGTTACAAATGTTTACAATAATTTGCAAAATTGAAATATAATGATTTAGATGAGCCATATTATAAAAAATGTACAAGACTTTGAAGAGTTTACAAAAAAATCTCAACTACTTTGAACACTAATTTTGTCTGTGCATGTTTTGCACAAAACTTTTTGCAAAATCCAAGAGTTAAGTACGAGAATAAATAAATTTAACAATGGTTATTTAATTGGAAAGAGAAGCAAAGTTTATAAGTTTTAAGTTATCTTTCAAGGAAGAGTCACCATTGTCTATAATTAGGGGCAGTATCAGTTTCTCTGCCGGCCACTTTGTCTATTGGTCTGCTCTCTGACCGAGATCGAGGGGTACCAGGTTCAAATCCTGGCTTGGGCATGGATGGGCCCTGGAGTGTGTGAAGTGATGTGAAGTGAAGTGAAGTGTGAATGGATGCCTACCCTATGAACGGGCCATTATAGCATGTGTGTATTGTGGAAGTCGGACTTTACACCAAATGACGGTACTGCAGGTTGTGTGTGACACTTTTAAGGGTGAAACATTGTCCCAAGTAGCATCAACTCATCGAATTTTGCTCGGCCGATCATCGAACTCATCGTGAACTGATCCCGTAACGCACGATGACATCGTTCCGATCAGTATCCGAGCACGGTTTTCGATGAGCTACTTTTCATCGGAAAGCGATATCCTTCCGATCAACTTTCCTTCTAAATTCATCGGCACGCGACTGCACTGCTCGTAAATTGCTCCAAATCTCATCGTATTTCGTGCAAAACTCATCGGATTTTGCTGCTTGGATTCTGTTTGGCCGATAAGACATATTGGAGCAATTCCCGATGAGAACACATCGAATCCGATCATCCCCCGATGAGAATTTCATCGGGTTTCGATGAATGGCCGATCATCGGTCGATGAGATTATGCTGCTAGGGGTAGCATTTCATTTCACACCTCCAGGGTCCCCTGTACTTACCACAGTTTTGTGGTTTAACCGGGATAGGGCCCTGAAGAGCGCTCTGTTCTTAATTTTGAACCAGAACCTAGGGTCGAGCAAACCCTAGGTTCTAGCACCCCCAGAGGTATCGTTTCACTTGGAGGACTTTGTGACCACGACATTTTTAACGCCTCCCAGCCACCATTAATCAAGACGGTGGATCTTTGATCGGCTGGGATCGAACCCGGGTCCCTCCGGACACGGGTCCGATGCCTTACCGATCGGGCCACCACGGCCCGCTAGGGGTAGCACCAGCGGCACCCCCTGAGGATGCACCCACTTGAGTCCCTATAGCACCCTTGAAGGTGCCATATTGCGGCAAGTGGCACGCTATGGGTACCTTATGGCACCTAATGGGTGACCCATAGCACCCTAAAGATGTCATAGGGAGCCTAATATCGCCTTCGAGGATGCCATTGGGTTTCAACTGGCACACTCCAGGGGGTACCACTGGTGCTATAACGTTTCACCCTTAAAAGTGCCACACGCAACCTGTAGTTTTAACAGTGTATGAACGGGTCCCTGTGGCATTAGGGTGATTCAAAAAAAATTTTTTTTGAATTTCTCTGGTCTTACCCCGCAGTTTTTTTACACTATTCATGAACGTGATGTATGTAAAATTTTAGCTCAATTGAATAATATTTAGAGGTCGCTCAACGCGATCGAATTCTGTTGAAAATTAGCGATTTCGAGAGTTGGATTATATAGCTTCATTACCCGAAATAATATTATTCTTCATATAAAATGGAATAACTTAAAACGTTAGTTTACTCTACTAAGTAATTAGTCAATAAAATAATAGCTCAAAGTGAGTTGTAACGATTACCTCCTCCCCCTCCCCCGCTCCAAAGCTGCATTATCTCTTACCTGAGTTTGGGTAGAAAATGCAGCTGCAAGCTCGGGCTGTGGTTTCTGTTTTCTTTTCGGTTGTTTGAGGTGTATGAGTTTATTTGGCTAAAACACCTAGCATCTACTCTAGACAGGCAGGGCCGCCGTTTGGGGGGGGAATACTGGACCTCTAGTACCCGGGCCCGGAGCTTTGGGGGGCCCGTAAGGTTATGAACATGTTTTTCCAGTAATAGTGTCAATAATTTCATCAAAAAAAAATATTGCTTTCCATTGCCGATTCTCAATATGAAACAACTGGTAGTACAAACACTAATGAATGAAACACGCTTACGCAAAGGAAAATGTACCGCTTTTTGAAATCATCTAGTGCTACAAAAAACGTGAAAATAAAATCAGATGCACACTTTCGTAACTAAAAAAAAAAGTTTTTCCGGACATTTTTTTTTCTCCTTTTATTTTTACAATTGCAAATGTGCTGATACGATGGCATGAAAATATGCAATTGGAGGGGGGGTGCATGGGGGGCCCGGCATTAAAACTGTTACCGGGCCCCATCGCTGGTAGCGGCGGCCCTGTAGACAGGGCCCAGTATAAGTGACAGAAAGCCACTTTGATAGTAGCTGCTACAGTACAAAGTATGGGTCATAATGGGGAGGATTTGACAACGTCCATAAAACGGTAAATGCAAACTATTCGCTCTGAATTGGCCGTTAACTTACAAAAGTCGTTTAAATCTAGAACTTCCTTTGATAGTTCACTGGAACGAAACACTTATGCAAAATATATTAGGAAAATGAAGGATGATACCAGTATTAGTATCAGGACCACAAGCATTTATGATTTACTTCTGGGTTCTAGTAAGTTAGTCAGGCATTGGAATTGCTGCTAAACGATAACCAGTTAGATAAATGGGAACTTACTGAGCTCCTACGAGGTATGTGTTTCAATACGACATGCATTGCCGGTACTAAAGTTGGAGCATGTTTGAACTTGGGGAAAAAAAACTAGGGAAGCAACTTTTATATTGTGCTTTCCGCCATTATATTTTAAACATTGTGTTTTCTGTGGTATTACAACCGAAATCTATTCTACTCTTGGTCTCTCGGTATTTTAACCGATAAACCAAGAAATAGGGTAGAACTGGGGTATTTGATTGCGTGCAATGTCAGATGCGATGTTCACGCAATTGCGTGGAACCATCCACTGCCATTGGATCTACAATACTGCTTTTTAAGAGGTTTTAGCAATCATAGTCCAGAATAAAACATTCTAATTTTAAACCTGGAGTGAGGAACGATGAGGTAGAGGAGTTGGTAGCACATTCAGAGCAACGTGCAACTAGTAATGGAAGTTGCGCAAAGTTAACTTCTGATGACCCATGTAAAAGAAGTGTCCAAGGAAGATACTAGAGCTTAGTGCGATTTTCTTGAGCAGAGCATCTTCTCTTGGTGTATGTTTTCGTGTCCCAGGAGTGGTTCCTCGTGTTATATCTGTGTTAAAGATTCTTTATGGCTTCAAGTTATGGATATTTCCCAACCAGTTCAAACTTGCAGCTGGACAAACAAAAGGTATTTGTAACATATGAATGTGATTTCTTTCACATTCTTATCGTTAATGGGAAAGAATATCTAAGAGCTGGGTTCCCAGCAACCCTTTTTGTGCAAGCACTAAGAAATGATTTGGAATATTTTTAGCGTCCTTATTCATGTAAAGAAGAAACTCAAAATATATCAGCTGTTTGATCCTGAGCATTCGAATCTTTAAGATAGCTACAAACAAGGCTTTATACTACCAAAGAAACTGAGGATTGTAAACGACAATACGGAGCGTGGCATGGCCCTTATTGAAGCATTTGTTAAGACTATCACTAACGACGAAAAACAAAGACAGTGTCTTCTTCAAGTGGTACAAGAACACAGAAAAGGTTTCAAAGTTGCAAAAAAGTAACCTTAAAAAGTATTGCAAGAATTAATGAGCGAATTACTATATATTTAATGTACTTAAATTTGTTTTTTATATTTTTTCCGTATTTGATTAGTTTTCATACTTTTCTGCATTTTATTGGTTTTTCAGATATATAGTTCTCGAAAACGGTGTCAAATATGATTATTAAAGGAAAATACCCTTTTTTCCGTGCTCATCTCAAGCATTGAGAGAAGTTAAATCCTTCACTACGTAAAAATCAGTGATCGCTGGGAGGATGGAAATAGGTTGAGCATTTCTTTCTCGGATCCTGAATCAGATGTATTTGCTTCCCGTGCACTTAAAAAATATCTTCGGCCTTTCGGCCCACAAAACACATCTTCGTCGCGATCTTCATTTGATTACTGCTTTTGCTGGTCTTCTTTAGAAAGGTAATTCTATTCTTTATGTCATGGAATATTTTGCCGAGTGGACCATTACCATGGACGTCCATTCGTAGCTCCCGAACACATACAAGTGCCCGGGAGCCACAAAACACACCACTATACACAACTACATCCACGAGAGAGAGAGAGTCTAAGCCAAAAAATTGAAACATGCGGTCTCGCCAGTTAACTGATAGGTTGCAGTTATACAGGAGCAACCGCCGCGCAGAGCAAGCAGAGAAAAAGTCCTTGCGTAATGAAGAGGAGAGCTCTGGAGGTATGAGACTCTTGGAGGATGCATGTAGGGAAAGTGAGAGAAGATCGCTAGAGTTCTAGCAACGTGCATATGTACCTAACAACATACAAACAGCCGAAAAATCAATTTCGACCACCCCCGAGTAAATTACGACGAGTTTTCTCGTGACGTCTGTATGTACGTATGTGCGGATGTATGTGCGTATGTGGCTTGCATAACTCAAAAACTATATGCCGTAGAAACTTCTAGCTTGGTATGAAGGCTCTGAGGGGGTTTAGTTGTGCACCTCCCCTTCTGATTGCATTCGAATGTTCCCAAAGGGGTCTTTTACCCCTTTTTTGGGGTAAATCAATGTTAATTTCAATACAGACTCAAGTGATATGAATTGGCGCCATCACTTGGCGACATGTCGCCAAGCTTTTGGTCGCCAAGTGTTTGACGCCAACTTGGCAATATATCGCCAAGTTGGCGACAAAATTATTTTTTGAATTTGGGTTCAACTTGGCGCTATTGGCGATATTTTGCGAAAAATTCACTAAATGATATTAAAATCAGCAATATTTAGAAAAATAACCATTGTAAAATATTTTTTGCATTGTTTCGTGGTAGATTAGGGGAGTAAATATTTGAATTGTTACCTTGCTCACTCCAAGCACTTTTTTTAACACTTAAGGCAACTACTAAGAAATTTACACGTAAAAGGAAGTAGTGTGGGGTCCATACCAGATTTTTTTCTATAGATATCATTTACGATCACGTTTTTGTCAATATCACGAAATTTCAAGGCGTTTGAGCGACCTCTAAATATTAATATATTTTGCCAAAATTTTGCACAAATAATCAGTGTATATAGTGGCACAAAATAAGAGGGTAAGACGCACAAAAATACAAAGTTTATTTTTTTCCATACATTTCTGAATAACCCTACTGTGGCATGTATGTACTGTGGAAGTCTGACTTCACACCAAATGACAGTACAATTTCAAACGTGAAGCGGCGCACCCCAAATTGCCAGCCTAGCTAGAACAAGACAACAACAACAGTTTCTCTGAATAAACCGCAGCACCTTTAATTTTCCTCGACTTAATACAATTGAAGTCCCCTCCCCCCTCCAAAAAAAAAGCTACCAACAAACAATAACAATTGGTTCATAAAGCATCGTCCTTCAGCATTTGCATTCCGTTTTGCATAATTTAGCAGGCAATTAGGGCTCGATTTGAAAAAACATTTCCGCATCGTTATTACTTTCCTAGATTGGCAAATATTTCTGTACCCCAACACTATTTTCCCTCACGGTGCACTCTGTAGCACGGCGTTGCATTCAATGTCTCAATTAGGCAAATTTTTCCGCTTCCTATTCTAATAATTCATCAATCAATGTATTTTTTCCTGCACTGCTTTGCGTTTTTGAGACAATACGATAATAATGTGCTTTGAATGCTTTGGTATCATGTTCAAGATATCAAGGAAATTGGGTATTTCTTTAAGGTTAAAAAAGGGTAGTGTTGTTCTGTTGAAAAAAAACGCTCTGTCACTTAGCGCATTTTTTTTTTATTTTTTATTTTTGCTCCGACTTTCTGCCTCTTTTATTTCTTCTTAGCTCATACGAAATTAGATACTGTCGGCCCCACCTTAACAAATATGTCGGTTCCAAGAAATATTATTCGAACGAACGGGGTATTTGTTTAAGCGGGAATTTTTGCCATGGGAAATATTCGGCTTCAGGGTATTTAATTCGTACAAGCTGGATTTTATTTCATCCGTTACCCGATTAAGCGGGCCGACGGTAATGATAGAAAATTTACTTTGTTGGAAACGTGCTTTTGTAAAGTCCGTTAAACTTGAAAGACTCATATCTGACAATAGAAATCATTCTTTAATTGCATTTAAATCATTTTTTAGTCAAACAACTGTCATCAAAGCCATTGGAGTCGCATTAGTGCACCTTTACAACATTTATGTTTCTCTCTCTCTTTCTCTCTCCTCTATCTCCCTCTCTCTCTCTCACTTTTTTTAAAGATCACAAACTGTAGTTGCGGCTAACCTAACCTGGCAGCTCTGTAATGCTGTAATTCGGATCTGCGTAGCCTTCACAATGCTGTCAAGTTAGGTTTTCCCATACTATAATTTTAACATTATTGCTACATCTGAGGTATGAGCTTTATTGTTCTGTAGTCAAATTAGTATTCATATACAGATAATAAGATGCATACATACAGCTGTATAGCAGCCAATAGATCCTCCATTTCCGTAGAAAACTTGGAATCCATAATGTCGCACGCATATCGCTTACTAATCTACTAATCTTGGAGGTCAGTGTCTTAAAAAAAAACCAAAGCATTAAAGTGGAGGCCTCACCATTATGCCAAAGACTATAACCCAGCGGTCGGCAACCTAAATTGACTAAAGCTCTACCTTCCAAGTTTAGTGTAAACACAAGATTCCGTCTGTTTTTCGAACCTTTCCTCACTATTTTTATTCTACTTAATACTACATAATAAATTAATACAATTCCTAAATCTGTTTGTTGAAACTTTCCTCACTACTTTAAAGGCTCGAAGTGCCCGTGCAACGCCGTACCAAGCAGCTAGTCTGTCTGTCTATTCTGTCTTCTTCTATACTATTTACATCTGTTCGCGTCGGTCTGTCTATCTGACGATAGAACTCCTCCAAAACCGCTTGGAGTACAGAATCGATCAAGGTACCATTTGATTCTACAATTTTCTTTTCCGAACAAAACGTCCAATATAGTAGTTGCACGATTTTAATTAATGGAGATATCAATTAATAAGTTTTTTTTTTTTTTTTTTTTCGATCGTTTCGACCATTGTTATTCTTCGGAAGCAAGCAGGAAGTATACGCAATCCTCTCTCGCGCAACTTCGAAAATTTGGAACAGCACCAGAATTCCTTTCTTTTAATTCCTCTCAATAATTTGAATGACTATTTGATGCAGGAAAGCCTCCTAGCGAGCCACCTTGGCGGCGAGTAGCTTTTTGAAACTTTCCTCACTACTTTAAAGCGCAAAGCGCACTACTTTAAAGTTCGCACTTTAAATTACTCACTAAAGTGCGAAAGCACGCATTAGTTATTTGCAACAAAATTTACCCAGGGCGGATCCAGCTTCTAGCTTTGGGGGGGGGGTAACAAAATATCGTAAAGGATGATTGGGGGGGGGTATAGAATTTGCAGGCGCGGTTGTTGGAACGAATGTTTAGAAATATAAATCCCCAACATACAGTTACATACAGGATGTACTCTGCTCAAAACAATGTAGGGAGCAAGACGTTTTTGCAACCTCTCGATTTCTGCCCTTATCTCCTTTTCCTGGTGTTTGACGTCCTGAAATTTGATTTTTATATAAAGTTTTCTTCTTCCGTTTCCTGGTAGGCTTAGAATTATGGAAATTCCTTTCATGTTACTTATTGGCATACATCTTTGCGTATTTTTGTTAAAACCATGTGCTCCCCTAATTGTTTTGAGCAGTGTATTTGGTCGTTTAAGGAGAAGACCATGACTCCAATGACCCCATGGGCCTGATTATCCAAAAGGCACAAGAAGCTTGTGCTACCCCTAAAAATTATCAGGGGGCCCAAAAATGACTGAAAACTTGTGATTTAAAATTGTAGTTTCTCCTTTTAAATGTATATCTTAAGGTTATTGTAAACATTAGAACTGGTTCAATAAAATTTTTCTGGAAAGTTTTAAAATTGAAGACACATTTCATAAAACATTAATCCCACCACAAGCTATTTTTAAATGTGGGATTTGACGCTACTTTTTTACAGTGTACTTTGATTATGTTTTATTAATTTTGAGAAGTCATAAATCTAATACAACATCTTTATAGAATTGCAATGCAACCATGTGTTATTATGTGTGAAAATTCTACATATTAGTGGAGGAAGGGGACAGACTTTAATCCGAATTCTGTTTGGGCAGCTCTTAGAAATGATATGTACCCTTAGCGAGATTTGTTTCAATGTCTCAAGAGTAGAAATACCCCCCCCCCCCCCAACCCTTGCTTCAAAAAGCAGGGGGCCTCAAAATGAGACAGAGCTTCCCCTAACTTTACTGGTTAATCGGGCCCTACCCCCCCCCCCCCCATCAACTGGATCAGTGCTTGAAATCGACATTGAAACATTCAAATACACCAAAGCAAATATATATTTAGGCGGGCAGTTATTAATTTATCACAAGCAAAGCGCATCCTAGCTTTAAAATAAAAAAATTTTGAAAAAGCATCCGGATCTTTTTTTTTTTAAGTTTCTGACAAAAAAAAATGAAATTCGTGTCATAGCACATATCCACTGGTATTTCTTACTTTGAGCTAAAGCAATTCAAACATTTGCTTTACTATGATTTGACAAAGTAGAGTAAAAATACTTGATTCTCAACAAGAAAAAGAAATAGTGTATGTGGCGCCATCTTCGTTGTTTAGAATGAACAAAAACCTTGTCATTAGTTTATGATTTTCAAGTTGAATCTAGTTGGAAGTTTTATATTTCTTAAGATTTTCATTAATCACAAAATAAATAAACACGTAACTTCCATGCAAAATATATGTGAAATTTATTTTAAGATTAAAATTGAAATTTACACTAACGGTTAGACATTAAGAGTAATTAAGAATTAAAGTGTGATATCACTGTTGTGAAAAATGTGTGCAACTAATCTAATTATGCGTCTAACAGATCAACCAGCAATGCCTGAAAACAATATTTTTGAAAAAGTAAAATAATTAAAAATATAAATTCATCAATTAATTTATAATTTTAATTTACTTTCACATACCTGTCAGATCCTCTAAATGACGGGTCTACCTTTATTAAAAATAGTAGTAGTAATTCTTAGACTTAATTTTATAACTTTATAGTAAATATATAATCTGAAAATAGAATTTTTTTTCTCTCGAAGTGTAATAATTTGAGAAACATCCTTGCGCTTCAAAAAATGAACTGTTGTTTTTACAGTATAATATTGACAGCCGATTTTCCAATTTAAAACTGTAAAATGCACAGTAATAAACTGTAAAACTAACGATTTTACAGTTTCTTACTGTACAATTTTACATTTTATTGCCGTAAAATTTAGAAATATTCTATTGTAAAAACAACAGTATAATGCTGGCAGCAGAGGGTCCAGTTTAAACTGTAAAATGCACGCTAATAAACTGTAAAGTTAGGAATTGTGCAGTTTAGTACTGTAAAATTAGCAATTTTTACAGTTTATTACTATAAAAATAACCATAATATACTGTAAAAACAACATTCAGTTTTCGCAGTGTGGCTTCACATGCAGGTTAAAACTTCATTTTTTATTATATTTAATATTATTTATTTAAGCAGACAATAATATTGCTTATTTATCTCACTTCGACCTCAGTCCGATGTAAGGATTTCTATTGCCTTTGTGATTGGTCCGACCAGTCACATGACTAAGAATAAATAATCATTTACAGCCACATGATTCTTTATAGTTTAGTTAAATGTCTGATGCAAAAAATAATCACACAACCATTGTGGTTGCTTAAAACTTCTTTAGAAATTTCCCCCTGTTTTTTTATGTAAAATATTTTACATTCTGTCAGTAACTTCTAGGATTTTTAACCATCTTTCAGACTTTATTGAAAGAAAAGTAGTACGCTATTTTAGTAGGCTTTTATATCAAGGGAAAATTTGCATAATATCTTTTCACCATAAAACCGTCTAAGAATACATGAAAATCACGTTTTCTTCTACATGAAAATTTGCGAACTAAAGTTTGCAAAACTTTGATCTTTCGACACATCTTAGTTTTAAGAAGATGCCTGAATTTTTTCATGAGCTGTTTCGAAAACAAAGTCACACTTTAAAAAACTATGTAAAAAAGTACCATTTTGAAAAAAAAAAAAAAAAAAACAAAAACAAAAACAAAAAACAAATTTGTTATCATCTCTCTCTTTTTTTTTTCCAAAAGTATGGCTCAGGTGACCGAAAAGCTCTCGTCTTAGTAACGTATTGCACTGCTGCAAAAAATACGCAAAAACTCATGTCAGCCTACAAACTAACACAAAGAATACACGATAATCTAAGAAGAAATAAACGATGTGGAAGGGTAATCTAACATTTAAGAAAATTATAAGTTCAAAACTACGGAGTAATCACCTACCTTCAATTCTTTATTGAGAAATTTTAATTAATCTGACACGAATTTAAAATTTTATTTATTTATTCATTTATATATATTTAATGTTATTTCTTTGAAACTCAGATGTTTTAAATTCTCTCATACTTTACGCGATAACTCTTTCATTCCGCAACAAGGCACAAACCGTCCAAAATTAAAAAAATTAATTCAAAATGAATCATAAAAGAGAAATGATAGAGTTTTCGTTACGAATAGTTAAATATAACGTCACGCATCGCGGTCGTAACCGCCGTTCGAAATTTATCATTGATGCTGCCATCTAGTTAAGTCTGAGGGAAGTCAACAATAAATTGAAGCGTTTCAAACACATTCTATTTTTTTCCTCGGTTAAGGGGGAAGGGGGTCAGTGTCTGATATATTTTCAATACACGAAGACCAAAAATATGACCCTTTTTTGTATCATCTCTTATCATTATTTGGAGAATGAATAAAAAATTTCCTGTTATAATAATAATAATAAACTCTTTATAATGACTTTGCTTGCACATTATTATTATACGAAAAAAGCTCAGTTTCGACAACCACCTTTCATTAAAAATTGAGAAATTAATTTTCTTAACCTTAACTATGCGCTGCTTTGAAAATCGTAAATCATACTTTGAGGAGTGATTAATTTTGCATCCTCCATATGTAATAAATAATAATTCCCAAGAATATTCACTATTTTTTATTTATTTGTTCTTATTTTCAACTATTTTTTCATGGGGTGTAACTCTTACATATGTTAAGTCTCTTTCATATGAATGTGAAATCAGGGCCGCGCCAGGAATGGTTGGCGCCGTCATGCAAACGTCTGCTGAACGCTTTTTTGCAGTAACCCGATGCGGCCGAGTGGAGGTCACTGCGACCTCCTCAAAAATTCCATTCCTCTGCAACTTTTCTCCTCTGTTTCGAAAACTTTAGCGATGTAATTGTACTATTGCAAATTTTAGCTGTCCGAATGTTCCCTTTCATTAGGTGTTCGCATACCCGTAGATAATCATCCGGCAAAATTTTAAACAAATATAACGTCAAATAAACAAATAAATAAAGCATTAAATTTATTTAAAAATTTGTTCAAGAATTTTAAGACTCGTAATAATTTAGACTTAATGGCATTTGTTAAAGAGTTACGCATACTTTATTTTGAAAAAAAAAACACATTCGAAGTATACGGGGAAGCAGCGAAGGGGGTTAGGATTACAAACACACCACAGAGAACTTGGTTTTTATTCTGTTACCAATCTTAATACAGTAGTTTATGCACATGCAAAGACTGATTCATTTTTTTAAAAACAACCGCTCCAGAGAAGATAATTCTGGCTGTGCTAGTGTATATATGTACACTAAATAAACTGCTTGACGCTATCATTTTGCAGTAAGGAACAAATTAATTTCATGTACATTTGAAAAAGATAAAGTCAAATACATTAATAAGAATATAATGTGACGTGTTTGCTTTCAGGACTTTGATCTCTAATTTTTACAACGCAATCTAAAAATCATATTTTACAGCTAAGAACCAAAATTGGTTTACGTTGCATTGAAAGAATGCCAGTGTTACATTGTATAATCTTGAAATACAAATAATGATAGAATTTTTGAATTTGTTGTCCCGTAGACAATCAAAAAGTTAAGTATAACACTGGGGATCTATTTCCCCTGGGAATTCATCCAGTGTGTGCCACTGGAAAATGTCTTTACTTTTAAAAATAAACGCATAAAGAGTCATTCCATACCAACTCAACTAACGGGGGTCGCATGACCGACTCGGATTTTCTTTAAATTTGGCACACAGGTGGAGGCATGGAAAAGTCCAAATTTTTAGGTTCCTGTTCTACTTATTTTCTGAGATACAGGCCCTCAAAGTTAGTCCGCCCACTCAAAATACTAAAAAACTGATGTTATTTAATCATTTTTTCTAAAAAATTATACTCATGCAATATAAAAGTGTTAGGTATCTATGGAAACTAGTTACTCCAGGCATTCAGAAAAAAAAAAAATACTACAGCATTTTCATGAAAATTGCTAAGGTACAGGGCTCTTTGAACTTGCCACCACAAAAACTTGATTTTGTCGATTTTGCTAAAATTGAGGAATTTATTCCAAAAAAGGAAGACATAACCGAAGGTTTACTCACTTTCTGGTGTGTACAGATGTTTACTGTAAATATTTATGCAATACATAACTTGGGTTTCTCACTCCTTCTTGGAACTATTTAACTTTAAAGACATGCCATAAGGCAAAAACATGCGATTTTGGCCATCTTGGCAGCCATTTTCTCATAAAGTGGGAGCAGAAGAAGCTTTAATTTTTTTTTAAATAAGCTACTGATATGTTAGCTATAAACAGGAAAAGAGTTTACTTTTGGTTATTTCTTGCATTAAGAGATATTGTGCTGACAGTATATGCATGTTTTTCGCGACGACCATATGCATGTGTTCCCCCACTCATAGATTTAAAATTAATTAAACCAAAAAATAATGATATATTTATTAATTGCTGTATTATCTACTCAATATATCATGAAATTTAATTTATTAAATCATTGAACAATAAATAAGATATTTGATGAAAACGAGAAATAGAAATTCTTCTATGCCTGAGCATTATGCATTCATATAAAGTTTTAACTAAAATTTCTTGAAAAATCAATCAAAATAAAGGAACTCTAAATATTTATCTCGTAAGCAGTACCTAATCTTGTAATTGGGATATTCCTGATTGGTTCTAAACAGGAGGATACCCTTGTTCTTTGTTGCTTTAGTACTTTGTACACTGTTAAAAAAATGTCCTGAAAATAACGAAAAAATATACGGCAGCTGAGTTGCCGGAGTGTTTCTGTTTCGTTAATTATATTTCCGTGATTTTCAAAAATGTCCGTTCGTCATTTTTCCGCTCGTCATTTTTTCGTTACTTAATTCTCTGTTCTTCATTTTTTTGGTTCTTATTATCCCCGCTTATACGTTATAGGCTTATACCTATACGCTTATACTTATTTATATATATATATATATATATATATATATATATATATATATATATATATATATATATATATATATATATATATATATATATATGTGTGTGTGTGTGTGTGTGTGTGTATATATTGAACACTGAAATAACATAAAAGTGACAAGAATGCAGTTTGTCGAGAGAAAAGTAGAATAACGAAAAAAGGAGCATATATATAAGACAAAATGATAAGACAAAAATGTAAACGTTAAAACTCTTACGAATTTTGTTCTTTAGAAAAAGTTTGAAAATGTCCGCTCATACTTAAAGCAAAATCCGGTGCATGAGTTCAACCTCTTAAACATCTTGCATTAAAAAAAAAAATACTAAAGCAGTACAAGAATTGGCTTTTTTTTTTTCCATTAAAAATTTTAGTTCATTAAAATAACATGATTTTTTTTTTTTTTTTGAAAAGATTACATCAATCTCGCATAAAATACTCAAATATTTTGAAGATGGAATGATCAATGCATAGTATTTCTGAGCGCATAACTTCAAAACATTAAAAGTATTAACAGTATGCATTTTTTAAAAAATATTTTTTCTTAAGTTTAAATAAAAATTAAGTTCTTTCGAAATTTTTTTTTTTCCTTTCTGAATTTGAAACATTCGTGGTTCCTTTCAAAAAAAATCCTGTATTTTTACTGATTTCCTCTACTTTCATATATTTACGTTATGGTGTTCATAGTGATCAACACTTTAAGAAATGCACTCTAAAAATTGACGATATTTTCTTTGTTTTTGATGAAATCGCTTCCATGGATATGCCCCGAGCTAACATTTCGTCAAATTGCAGAAACTGCTTTTGTCACTTTTTTGGGGATGAATTTCGTCAAATGTAGCGAAATATTTCTTTATCCTAATTTCGTCAAATTGACAATCATTTTCGTAGTTTTGACAGTATTAATTTTGTCACATTAATTTCGTTGTAGTTGAGCAAGTTAGTTAGATTATTCGATTTTTGAGTGTTCCGTTGTTTTATTTTAGTTGATATTTTAATCATAACTCATAATTTCTCTCTTTTTACATGTAGTCTCCCACAACATAAAAATATAAGAAATTGTAGAGGAAAAGAGGCACATGACAAAATTCGACTTTATCAATGTAGAATTTCACATGTTTAATTTCTTTTAAAAAGGCAGCAGTTAATTCTTTGTCATTAACTACTTATTAATTATTTTACTCTGTTAACAATGTAGGAATAAAATTATTAGAATCAATGCAGTAACTCACAAGAAAACAGTACTTGCACAGCTCATGAATGCAGTTAATTAATAGATCAAAAGGTTGCTGTAAGGAACACACTGCATTTTCAGAAAATTATTATTTTTTATTATTTTAATGCACGATAGCTCTGATTTGACTTTCCAAACTTTTGATGATATTGAAATAAACACTTATACATTGTTTTTTCGTTTATTTTTTAATATGTTTTGAACTGAAGATGAAAACAGATGTGTAAGTAAAGTAAAATCATTAAGGAAAAAAGTTTAGTTTTGGGACTAAACCTTTAAATCTTTATGGAAAATTACAAAAATCATTTTACTAACCCTCAGCACTCATAGTAAGTATGTAATATGTAAGTAAGTAATATGTAACTCTTAAATGTCTAGAAGTTTACATCATGCAATAACTAACGATTAAGTCTAGACTCAAACAAAAAAAAAACAATAATAACAAAACTAAAAACATGATAAAAATTGATTGAGCAAGAGCTATTCTTACCTCGGGAATTCATACCCTCTCTTCTCTATCTGGAAAAACGTGACAAAAAAGGCAACTAAAAAGTGTGTGGATTTTAAAGTATACTCACACACCCTTTTGTTGCCCATTTTGATTAATCCAACTGCGATTAGTTGTGGACTGATAAATCAAATGTTCTTTAAAAATGTCGGGCAAGGGAGATACGGTATACAGAATCCTCACATGATTTCCAGGTGCGTGAAAAGTTCCAATCTGTTTTTCACAAGTCAGTTTTACTAACGGCACAATGACACAAAGTAATCGCTACTCGAACGCTATATTAAACCAGCCGACGTACCGCTATATAAAACCAGCCGACGTACCGCTATATAAAACCAGCCGTCAAAGCAATCTCAAATTAAAACAAAATGGCTTTACAAGAAATATCACGACACAACAGACACGAATAAAATTATCCGTTCGAACTCGATATGTTTAGGCGTCCGTCTTACTTCCGCGTCTCTCGCAGGAAGCTGTAATACGCATAACGGCTCTCTGCATGTCATAAGTTTTTGCGCCTTGTACTTTGACCTACCAATCATAATGCAGGAACCATACACGCAGCAACCTCCATACCGGGGAAATTCCGTTTTTTTTCTCCAACTCGGTGTTTCACGGAATATATCTGTTTCTTTAAGGAAAAGATACGTTTTGAAGCGAAAACGGAAATTTCCTGTTAAAATCAGTAAAAAAATGTCCTGAAAATTCAGGTTTTTTTTAACAGTGTAGAATGCTTCATGGTATCTGTGAACTAGTAATATCTGTGAACTTTAGTGAGTAAACTTATTCTAACCAGTTCGTATCAGTGCACGACACATGTCAGTTTTGTAAAGATCAGTATGGGATTAAATTAGTTGTACTAATTTTAATTCTTCAAGCATTGCTTTACATTAAATGATTTATTTAATTATTTTGTAAATATTTAACTGTTAATAAGATAAAATGGATTTCGATGTTGAAATTAATAGTTCTTTATCACCATGCTCAGTTAGTAGCCCATCAAATGAAATTTGTCATAAAATATCCTACATCAAGCGAAAAAGCCTTATTTATTTTCCTGACATTCATGTGATATTCAAGAAATTCTGCAATTAAAAACAGGAATATCCCAATCACAAGATTGGGTATTGCTTATGAGATAAATATTTAGGGCCCCTTTATTTTAATTGATTTTTCAAGAAATTATTTAGTACTTTATAATTAGGAATGCATAATGTTCAGGCATCGGAGAAATTCTATTTCTTGTTTTCATCAAATATCTAATTTATTGTTCAATGATTTAATAAATTAAATTTCATGACATATTGGGTAGATAATACAGCTATTAATAAATACATCATTATTTTTTGGTTTAATTAATTTTAAGTCTGTGAGAGGGGAACACAAGCATATGGTGGTCGCGAAAAACATGCATATACTGTCAGCAGGATATCTCTTAATGCAAGAAAGAACCAAAAGTAAACTCTTTTCCTGTGAATAGCTAACATATCAGTAGTTTATTTAAAAAAAATTAAAGCTTCCACTGCTCCCCCTTTATGAGAAAAATGGCTGCCAAGATGGCCAAAATCGCATGTTTTTGCCTTATGGCTTGCCGTTAAGTTTAAATATTTTCAAGAAGGAGTGATAAACCCAAGTTATGCATTGTGTAAATATTTACAGTAAACATCTTTACACTACCAGAAAGTGAGTAAACCCTTGGTTATGTCTTCCTTTTTTTGTAATAAATTCCTCTACTTTAGCGAAATCGGCAAAATCAAGTTTTTGTACTGGCAATTTCAAAGAGCCCTGTATCTTAGCAATGTTCAATATAAATTTTCTAGTATTTTTTTTTTCTAAATACCTAGAGTAAGTAGTTTCCATATAGATACCCAACACTTTCATATTGCATGCGTAAAATTTTTTTAGAAAAAATGATTAAGAGCAAGAATCTGAGAAACTGTCACGCCTAGCATTATGAGGTGATTCATGACCTCTCAGATTTTCTCCCAAAAATTACCAAATGTTTATTATCTTATTGAAAGACTAAATCCAGAATATTTTGCTCTAAAGTTGAATTGTTTAGTTTTTATGGACCCCTAAAGATGAAGGTGCGGCATCAAAAATTAAGCGGATTTTCAAGACATGGAAGTTGCCGTGAGCCAAAACTCTTACCAGGAACTGTTTAACTCCAATTTTCTTTTTGTATATGGAATATAGAAGGTTGAAACTTTACAAAATGAATGTTAAATTTGTGGTAAGTTGTTGTCGTAAGGTCAGTGAAGGCCCTCAAAACAAGGCATTTTTGACGTTTTTTAGCGTTTTTGAGGTCCAAAAACAGCTTGTACATTTCAGTTAGCACGGCAAAAGTAGTGTCGTTTGAAAGACCAGTGTAAGCACTTTAAAATAATGTATAAATAACCGAGGAAAGTTCAACTTGCTTTTAGTTGCGTAAGGCCGAAATATGAAAAATGTCATATTTTACCGATATTCAAACGGTCATAACTTCTTCTGCCAACAACATATTGAATTTTTTTTTTTTTTTTTTGCCAATGTCACACTCTATTCTTTGTCTTAACAGAACAGTTGAGTCCTTTGAGGCGAAATGTAAAAAAAATTTTTACAAAAAATGTACAGGAAAAAATAAATTTTTTGTAAAAAATTTTTTCACATTTCGCCTCAAAGGACTCAACTGTTCTGTTAAGACAAAGAATAGAGTATGACATTGGCAAAAAAAATATTTCAATATGTTGTTGGCAGAGGAAGTTATGACCGTTTGAATATCGGTAAAATATGACATTTTTCATATTTCGGCCTTACGCAACTAAAAGCACGTTGAACTTTCCTCGGTTATTTATACATTATTTTAAAGTGCTTACACTGGTCTTTCAAACGACACTACTTTTGCCGTGCCAACTGAAATGTACAAGCTGTTTTTGGACCTCAAAAACGCTAAAAAACGTCAAAAATGCCTTGTTTTGAGGGCCTTCACTGACCTTACGACAACAACTTACCACAAATTTAACATTCATTTTGTAAAGTTTCAACCTTCTATATTCCATATACAAAAAGAAAATTGGAGTTAAACAGTTCCTGGTAAGAGTTTTTGCTCACGGCAACTTCCATGTCTTGAAAATCCGCTTAATTTTTGATGCCGCACCTTCATCTTTAGGGATCCACAAAAACTAAACAACTCAACTTTAGAGCAAAACATTCTGGATTTGGTCTTTCAATAAGATAATAAACATTTGATAATTTTTGGGAGAAAATCTGAGAGGTCATGAATCACAGGCGTGACACTCTCTCAGATTCTTGCTCTTAAAAAACATCAGTTTCTTAATATTTTGAGTGGGCGGACTTTGAGGGCCTGTCTCTCAGAAAATAAGTGGATCAGGAACCTGAAAATTTGGCCTTTTCCATGCCTCTATATAATCAACCTGTGTGCCACATTTAAAGAAAATGCGAGTCGGTCATGCAACCAACTTTTCCTTTTTTAGGTGATTTGGAATGGAATCACTCTAAAGCATTTTACATTTGATATTTAAAAGTTGTTTTGTGCTAATGTTATGCAATAGTAGAAATTTATAAACAGGGTAAATTAAATATTTTCGTGAGCAAATTTACGCTTTTTTAAAATTAATTTTCAACTGAAGTTTAACAATTTTAAGGATTGCTAAGTAGAGTTTTCACAATATATTCCTCAGTTTTACAAAATAATCAATAGATGGCAGCACCAGATATTCATGGTAGTGAACCAACCCAAAATAAAATTGAAATGAATATGTATAACGCTTTTTGCTCTCTAACAACACTAAAACTTTAATGTCGTTGCGAAACTATAACATCTTCAATGCTCAAGAATTGGACTTTAAAATAAAATTTTAAAAAAAAGTAACATGACATATCAATATATTTGCAGGGTTTAACAGTCCCCAAAATCACGCGAGATTTTAAAAAGATGTTAATATTATCAAAACTGAAAGACGAAAAAAAAAAAATGGAATATCTAGCAATTGAAAATGATAGGAATAGGTTTTTTGAGCTATCTTGGGGGTGTGGGGCTGTGTTTGAAGAGGCACAATCAAAATTCATTGTTAATTGTACTCTTTATTGGAAAATACTCAGATTTAAATGTGTTACATTTTATCAACTTGTATGCTTAAAGGCTTATCTCTATTACTCTATACATTTAAAATTGAAAGAAAATATCCAATTTGAAACAAAAAAAAATTGAATTTTGAGCTTTTTGGATTTTTTAAAAAATTCAAAACCCCCGCCTGTGTGAAACTAGTGCATCAAGGAACCTCTGTGCCAAGTTTTATAAAAATCCGACGAAAACTGGATTTGAATAAGGAACAAACATACAAATATACACACCTCCATTTATACATATATATATATATATATATATATATATTGATATCTTTTTCTGCCGTGTTGAGAGTTTCGTTTCAGACACATAACAGAGTACCAAGAGGTGAAGATTTTTAAAAGGTGAATTCTTCATTTTTGCAGGAACCTCTCTCGAACACTCACTTTTTATCTCGGTTTTAAGAGATGTATACGAGTATAGCGTTCTCGGAACTGCATACGTGTGACTGTAAAATATGAACTGAGCACCATATTGCTAAGAACCTTGGGTACCTCCTTTAATGTTGTTTTTCTTTTTATGGTTGTTCTAATATGTAAGCATTCTCTTTCAGCAATTCCTTGCTCCAAATTCCTTTATTTTCTTAATATATTATTTGTTTGATCGTAATATTTCCTCACTGTAGAATCACTCGACCTATTCAAAATTTACCGTATTTTTCGCCGTATAAGACGCACTTTTTCTCCCCAAAATCGGGGGGGGGGGGAGTGCCTATGTCTTATACGCCAAATACAAAAGCCCAGATTTTTCTAGATTTGCCTCCTTTAAAATTGGGTGCGTCTTATATGCCGGTGCGTCTTATACGGCGAAAAATACGGTATGTTTTTGTTTACAAATGGGGCTGCGTTTAGATTCGTGGCATTTGCAGACCTAGTGCATTCCCCAAGACCGGCACCCATTCTTTCTTGTGGCAGTACTATCAGCGGGATGTCATTACCACAAGAATTTTTACGCCCAGTTTCCACACTAGATGGATGCACCAGGGCTCTATTCAATGCGAAACTGCACGAGGAATTTAATATAGCCAAGAGATACTGCATGCCAAATGAGTACTCGAGGCATCTTTTATATGCCGCATAATCATACGACATGAGTGCTGTCGATTTTCTGCATCGTGGAAAATCCACCGACTGGATCCGGGTTCGAACCCGCGCTTTTGGGCCTGAGAGGCCAGCGTCTTAAACACAATACCACGCGGTCAGTTCAAAATTTAGCAATTCACTTTGTTTTGCTTACATGCTGTTAACATGATGTTTATAATAATAGCGGCTTACAGTCATATACCCAATATAGTTCTTATTTTTCTTCTAGCAGGGTTTTTTCCCCCAGCAGGTTTAAATTTTTTTTTTTTCCTAGCAAACTTAATGTTGCCAAATATAGCTTTTTTTCTATTTTTATTTTTAATTAGTTGATAAAATTTGGTTGATTATAATTTTTATTTCAACTTGGGGGATGCATTGTATTTATGGGTGCTATTCTTTTCTTAAACGGTTATTGCTGCATTACTATTAGTGCATGTTCGTTTTTTCTTCTAATGATACTGATGCAGGTGTTAATTTATGGTGCATTTGACTATATTTAACGCAACTAAGCACTACATATGTTAAAACAATTGCTCAAATTTTTTTACTTCTCTGTATTTTACTCTATTTCACCCCAATTGAAGTAAATTGATTTTCCCTTTCTCTTTATTTTAGGTTTGTGTAATGAAAGGCTGCAAAACTGGGTCTATACATGATTTTTTCGGATCTAGCGAATTTTCAAGGGAGTAATATTTTATCTTTTTCTAAAATACCTCAGAAAATCGTCGTAACGTTGATGAAATTGGTTCAATGTACACATACTGTACATTGAATTATGATACGGGTATCTTAGCGTTTATTTTGTGCATGTATAGTTTATCTGTAAAATTAGCAATTTTGCAGTTTAGTACTTAAAAATTAGCAATTTTGCAGTTTAGTACTATAAAATTAGCAATTTTACACTTTATTACTGTGCATTTTACAGTTTTAAACTGGAGCATCAACTTCTAGTATTCTTATACTATAAAAACAATAGTTAATTTTTTACAGTGTAATCTTTGTTACATTCACTTGTGAGTTACACAATTCGTAATTATTACCTTCTTTTTCTAGAACCAAAGACAAATAAATTTAGAAAAATCTCGGAAGACAGAAACTTTAGAAATACATCACCTCCGATTTGAAGAACTGAATGTCACCTGTAAAAGCAACAACTGCTCAAATAAAGTTCAAATTTTCGTACAAATTCTATTTTAAAAGTAAGAATATTCATTTTTTTTCTTTTTAATAAGCTAAGGGTTGTAGCTTCCTTTCAATTTTTAATTTTTCAATATTTATTTAATTTTTTCATTTCTTTTTTACTTTTTTTTTATTTAGAGAAATTTTAAACATACATTAAGCTAATTTTAATGCACATTTTGTCTTTCTTTTACTTAAGCTAAAAAAAGTCAATAACACAACATATACAGTTGTGTTTTTGCTGAAAATGTGAACATTGAATGTAAAAAAAAAAAATCTTTTGAAGCAAAAAACGGTCAGTGGCACTCGCATTTTTCTGCATTCAGTAAATCATCATCATCCAAAAAAGAAAACAAAAATGCGAAACGCCTGCGGAAAATCGGGAGTTTACTGTAGAAAATTTTTGTTATTGTGGTGGTGCCATCTATGTGTGATTTCGGTAAGCGTTGGGTTTTTACTAAAATTTCTCCTCTTAGCCTTACAATATTAAGATACAAGAAAAAACAAGAAGTTCTGTCAAGAACTAAACGAGCCTACTTTCCCGTATATTGACATCGGCATTCTAGCATCTGATCATTATTCTCTTGATTATCTGAGACTAAAAATTATGTCAAACATACCTTTTTAGCACTTAAAGCTGATCTCTAAAAGCAAAATATACCCCTCTCATCAGATGAAATAGAAACATAAAAAATAAGTAAATGAATAAATAAAGTTTTGTCGCACCTTTTAAAGAATATAACTGTTACAGTTCTTCCGTAAAAAAATTCCTCAATCATTTTCAAAAAAAAAAAAAAAAAATTAAAAGTACAAAGCACATCAAAACACATTTTATCAAAGAAAGAAAAAAAAACTCGTCCGTTGATAAAATGTCTCGAATTTCACTTTTAATCCGTTGCCAGTTGTTAAATAAAAATAAAGAACAAAATGCCCTCATGAATAAAACACTTTAGTTGCAAAAAAAATCGTCTGCCAAAAAAAAAATATAATAATAATAAATAAAATAAAACAAATGAATAAATAAAAAAAAAATCGTCTGCACAGTCAGTCATTTTTTTTCTGAGCCTGCATTTCCGCCATGTTTGCGGAGTCGGAGTCGGAATCAGAGTCCTCACAGAAGATTATTCAGCAAAGTACTTTACAAACATTATTTATCAAAACCATTTTCTTACAAAGTTAGTTTGAAGGAAATCCGACTTTAAGTTCAGGATCAACATTCAACTTAAATTCCCCGTAGGCGCTAATGTTAAATTTTTTTTTCTGAACGGTTCAATATTGAACGAAAAATGGTTCAAATCAAACAGCGAAATATGGGAATGAGCCTCTCAGAGATCTTTCAAACAAAAAAAAAGTTTATTCCATTCGGATGATTCACTCAGAAGTTATTAGGTGGGGAAAGGTTGCTTGAACGGTTCAATGTTGAACGAAAAAATGTTCAAATCGAAAATTTAAATACGGTAATGAAGTATCCTTGCTGAGATCCTTTGAACAAAAAAAAAAGTTTATTTAAATCGGACTGTTCACTCAAAAGTTATTAGGGGTGACAGCTTGTTTGAACGGTTCAATGTTGAACGAAAAATTGCTCAAATCGAAAATGTAGATACGGGAATGAAGTATCCTTGAAAAGATCTTTCGAACAAAAAAAAGTTTGTTCAAATCGGAATGTTAACTAAAAAGTTAGTATCGCAGGACAGGTTGTTTGAACGGCTCAAAGTTGAACCAAAAATTGTTCAAATCGAAAAATCAAATATGGGAATGAGCTGCACTCGCCGAGATCTTTCCAACAAAAAAAAGTTTGTCCAAATCGGAATGTTCATTCAAAAGTTATTAGGGGGGGGGGACAGACAGACCGACCGACAGACCGACCGACCGACCGACCGACAGACCGACCGACACACAAATTCCCCATCTCAATACCCTACTTTCAAATTTTTTCAATTTCGATATTCATTTTAGCTTTTTATTTTTTTAACTTGGCGATATTTTTTGGACTTGGCGATATTTTTTTTAACTTGGCGATATTTTGTGGACTTGGCGATATATTTTAGATGCATTAAGCCACTTTTGTTACTTTTTTCGCCTTTCTTTTATTTTTAACGGGAAAGTAGGCTAAAAAGGGCGGGGGGGGGGGAGAAAAAGAGTCTTTTGAAAATTATGAAGTATTACAATTTCTCCCACTTCGCTAATGAATATTTTTTTAGCCGATAAATTTTAAGCCGACACAAAACCTGAACTAAAGAGCTTACTTTGCACCTAGCAAAATTAATTTGGAAAGCAATTTTGAAGTAGAATGTGTTCATACACATGTGCGGTTCGTACAGGGGGGCAAGTGGGCGACTGCCACCTCACATCCAAAAGTGAAGAGGCCTTGCCCCTTCACTTTTCACGGTTAAAAAGTAATGATCGAGTGAAAAATGATCCTTTACTCAGTGGATTGATTTATTTCACCAAAATAAAAGCTGAAAATTCCAAAAACAAACTGAAAATTAAAACTTTTTTCACGTTATTTCATAAGAATGGAATTTTTAATCGTACACTGTTAAAAAAAACCTGAATTTTCAGGAAGATTTTTAATGATTTTAACAGTAAATTTCCGTTTTCGTTTCAAAACAGAACTTTTCCTTGAAAAAACGGAACTATTCCGTGAATTACCAAGTTGGAGAAACAAAAAACGGAATTTACCCGGTTTTGTGGTTGAAATATAACCGAATAAGAGAGTTAAAGACAGTCTGAAGAGACTTGGCGCGTGCGCAGAAACGACGTCGGCAGCCTAAATGATTCATAACTGAATCAAAGTGCGCAGCAAAAGTAACGCAAAGTCATCGAGAATTAATATGCATGTTTAAGCTTCTGTGAAAACGACTTGTGTTATTCGCATTAGCATGGAAAAGAGGACATCTGCGTCTCGTCGTTTGGATAGCTACTTTAACAAAAAACATCACAGTCGAATGTTATTTTATCGCGTTCCTCAGGACGTTATTATGTGCGCCATTTTGTTTCAATTTGAAAATGCTTCGTCGAAGAGCGTTGACTATTGATAGCATTCGAAGAAGAATTGTTCCAGGATTCTGCGTAGTTAATCAAATTGACTGGAAAAATAATTTGGATCTTTTCATGTGATTATTCGGTACCCAGCATTTCCTCTCAACATTTTTAAGAAGACTTCGTTTATCGCAATGGATAAATTCAAAATAGGCAACAAAAGGGCGTGTTAGTACATTTTAAAATCTACTCGCTCTATTGTTGCCTTTTTTGAGCAACAAAAAAAAGAAAATTTTTATTTAAGAGGTAAGAATTTTTATTTTTGTTACTGCTATTTTTATTTTAATCTGAGTCCAGACTTAACAGTTAGTTATTTCATGATGTAAACCAATTGTGCATTTTAGTAGTTGCATGTATGAACTTACTGGTGCTGAGGGTTAGTAAAATTTAGTGAAATGATTTTTGTAATTTTATATCAAGATTTAAAAGCTTAGTTTCAAAACTTAGCTTTTTTACTTTATGACTTTACTTCGTTAATGTGACGAAATTAATGTTGTCAAAACTACGAAAATGATTGTCAATTTGACGATACTAGGATAAAGAAATATTTCGCTACATTTGACGAAATTCATCCCCAAAAAAATGACGAAATGTTCGCTCGGGGTATATTCTTGGAAGAATTTTAACAAAAACAAAGAAAATTCGTTAATTTTGAGAGTGCATTTCTGAAAGTGTTGATCACTATGAACACCATAACGTAAATGTATATGAAAATAAAGGAAATCAGTAACAATACAGGATTTTTTTTTTTTAAGGAACCACGAATGTTTCAAATTCAGAAAGGAAAAAAAGAACTTTCGAAAGAACTTAATTTTTATTCAAACATAAGAGAAAATATTTTTAAAAGAGTGCACCTTGTTAATACTTTTTAATTGTTTGAAGTTATGCGCTCAGAAATACTATGCATTGAACATTCCATCTTCAAAATATTTGAGTATTTTATGCGAGATTTATGTAATCTTTTCAAAAAAATCATGTTATTTTAATGAACTAAAATTTTTAATGAAAAAAAAAAGCCAATTCTTGTATTGCTTTAGTATTTTTTTTTAAAGGCAAGATGTTTAAAAGTTTGAAGTATATGAGCGGATATTTTCAAACTTTTTCTAAAAAACAAAATTCGTAAGAGTTTTAAGTTTACATTTTTGCTCATCATTTTGTCTTATATATATATAATTATCTGGTGAGCTAGTTTACGCTCCTTTTTTAATTGCTCTATTTTTCTGTTTCTCATTTTCCCTTATTTTAATCACCCACATTTTGACGTTATAGGCTTATACCTATACGCTTATACTTATATATGCAAGATGGAAAATTATTGAAATTTTGCAAAATAAACAAGCGCTTTTATAGCAGCTTAATATTAATAGCAAATAATGTATGAAAGTTTAATAAATTAGTCCTTTAAGTGGCGCAAAATGTGTAGATTGGAAAAAACAACAAATGAACAAATTGAAATTTTAAGAAACTTTAGAGAAACATTTGAAAATTTACGAAACATGTTTGTTCTTTTTATATGTTTATATTGTTTCGCAAATTTTCAAATGTTTCTTAAAATTTCAATTTGTGCATTTGTTGTTCTACACAATCTACGCATTTTGCGACACTTAAAGGACTAATTTATTGAACTTCCATAGATAATTTGCTATTGATATTAGGCTGCTATAAAAGCGCTTGTTAATTTGCAAAATTTAAATAATTTTCCATCTTGCATGTATACATATAAGTCAAAGCGTATAGGTATAAGCCTATAACGTATAAGCGGGGATAATAAGAACCGAAAAAATGAAGAACGGAGAATTACGAAACGAAAAAATGCCTAACGGAAAAATGACGAACGCTCCGTTCGTAATTTTTCCGTAAAATCACGGAAATATAATTAACGAAACGGAAACACTCCGGCAACTCAGCTGCCGTATGTTTTTTCATTATTTTCAGGAAATTTTTTTAACAGTGTAAGAGGGAATGTCCATGTTAGCCATACATGGTCTGGTTGATTTTCTTGGCCATATTCCGTCAGATGTCAATAAATCGGTGATGTTAAAATACAATAATAGAGCCAAATTTTACAAAAAAAAACCTTCGGAGGTGCTGCCTCTTACATCCCCCCTCTCTCCCCCACACACAGGCCCGTCATTTCGGGGTTCAAGGGGGGTCAATTACCCCCCTGACTTTGGGAAATCAATGTATTTTTATGAAAGTAGGCGTGGTTTTAGCCATTTTTTGGCAAATTTACATTGTGTGCACACCCTTTGCCCCCCCCCCCCCCCCATCTTCTTCATAGACTTTGCCTTCAGCTTTGTTCCGGCTCAATTTGTCAACCCAAATGGCTAGGAGCTGTCTCTTAATGTTGCAACACTGTCCCCCTAATGGTTAAAAAAAAATCGAAATGACTGTCCTGCCCACACACAATTCTTCTAACCTCCCACCTTTTCAGTACACCAGCCGCCTAAGGTCCTACAGAGATTTTTACTTTGTTATTATTATTATTTTTTTTTTAAACGGATTTAACATTCTTAGTTTTAATGCCTACGAAAGGAACTAAATCTAATTTTTTTTCTAAAAACCAACAAGACTTTTAAATTAAAAAATTAAATAAACAAAGAAACAAATTTTTAAAAAAACTAGAGAATTACCGAGAGTCTGAATACATTTTTAGTTTTTTATCGCGCAAAAAAAAGTGTTAAAAACAGAAATAGAAATCTCTCACCTTGCAATGACGCAAGTTGAAAATTGATTGATTGAATAAAACTGGAACAAATCCATACTTGTTTTACTAAAAAAAATTCTGCCTACGATATAATATTTAAAAAGACATTTTATAGGAAGAAATAAAATCAGCAATTAACATAAACTGAGAAGCTGGGAATAACTTTGAAAACTTAGCTTTTTTTCTTGAGATTGTGAACGATGTTATTTTTGATAAAGATCATATTAAAACTGCTACAGAACACTTTACAATGGTTATGTGCTGCAATCTGTTAATAACGAATTGAAACAATGCCAAGGTACTAATTGAACACTATTATTTGGTTATAATGTCCATTTTGGGGAAATCCAGACCCTTTTTTGGACCGTCACTAAAAAGGGACGCTAGGCATTAATGGGTTAAAACCTATTAAATTATTTTTTTTCTATAAAAATCTACGAAATTAGTCACCTTGATAGTGTCTAATTAATATTATGATTTAGTTTGTTTATTTATTTATTTATTTTCATGCTCAGATTAAATATTTGATACTAAGAGATTGGAATGTTTCTTAACAAGTATTATTTTTCATTTATTCATTGCCAGGTAAATGTCCCGGCGTGACCCGGCTGCTTATTAAAATCAGAAATTTCTTTTATTGTATGAACTTCGTCTCATATGGGAGTAAAAAATTAACAATATTTATATCTATGTATGCATCAACCCGTATATATGCATCACTTTCTCGGTGCGCACTATCAAAATAACTGAAATAGCATAGTAGAAAAATCAAGCATTTTCAGAAAAGGTATCATCAAGTAAAATCAAAAATCATGCTGCATATTGTGCGGCCCATACGTAAAATATGTTTTCTATATGTTATTCGCATATCTTCTTCCCCAAAAAGTAAATAAATACAACTGAACGTAATTCATTCTATCAGTAGAAGTTGCGTTACATGTAAAATGTTCTTAAAACAGCATTTAGAAATATTCATAGTGGCGCCATCTGTAAACCAACTATATGACTATACACATAATTGTATTCATTATGTGACTTTTTTTTTTCCTTTTAAATAACGTCAGGCAAAATCAACCACAATGAATTCATTGAATTGAGACAACGTTCCTTGTCTGTTTTTGGTACTTTCAGTCTTGGTATTTCTAAACTTCCTCCAATCTCCCTTTCCATCAGTCTAAACTTACCGCTTTCATCCTAAAATATTGTTTTAATTATTATTTTTTTTTAATAAATAATCATAATTAAGTCACTAATACATCTTTCTAAACATGCGAAAATGTTATTATCATTACTTATTTTCAGATAATTTCTTGTGTATTTTCGCAACTTTTCGTTTTAATAATTTTTGTTCCATGGTTTAATTTCATGCTTTATATACTGCCTGTTTACGTATTGTGCGCCTGGGAGCCACGGGCGCTTCCATCTGAAAAAGGGGAGATAGGTTTAGGATGCGCACAACCCTATGCCTTCAGCTTACTACTTCCTCGTTGCTTTTCCCCCCTATTTCGAGAAAGTGCGAAGAGACTTGGCGCGTGCGCAGATAGGCGGAGGTCGCACGAAAAAATTTTAGACAGTATTTTTAAGGATCTCATATCAGCCGCTAAAAAAAGCTTTTTTTCCTTGTTTTTTTTTTTATAATCAGGAAGGGAACAGTGTTGCAACATTAAGAAACAGCTCCTTTTCATTTGGGTTGACAAACTGGAAAAGCCAGAGCAAAGCTGAAGGCAAAGTACATAAAGAAGATAACTAACTACTATCTTCACACTTTTAGCTCGAAATTTTTTCTTATAATATAAGATTTCAGAATTTTTCAGAGGAATTCCAGGTCAGTGTCAGTAAGACTACTAATTTTCAGCTGGAAGCTTTCATGCTTATTTTTTGCAAGGTATGTTAGTTGCAGAAACTAGGCATATTAGCTGTCCATTATTTTTCACGAATGTATAGGATTTTTATACAGGTTTATTCATTTTTTATTTGTTTATTTTATTAATTAATTAATTGACTCATTTTTTGTATCAACACCTCTAATCTCCACCTTAGCACCAGCTTGTTTCCTCTTATCATAGGTCATGAAATATTTATTAAGAACCCAAAAAAGTAATTTTTTTATTTTTTTTAAACCAGGAAGACAGCGTTGTTGTATCATCCAGAAGCATCTAACTCGCCATTTGGGTCTTCAAACTGGAATAGCCATAAGAAAGCTGAAGGCAAAATACTTCATATAAGATACTATCTTCACACTGGTAGCTCAAAATATTTACCTTCCCCTGTCCCCAAGAAGTCACCGCAAAAACAGCAAGGCTGTGCCATGAAAAACTGAAAGAAAGGCTACTAACTCATCCCCAGTGATTGAATAATAATAACAAAAAAAAAAAAGAAAGAAAGAAAAAGAAAAAAAAAACGGGGGAAAATGGTATAATTGTTACAGCTACACTGCAAAAAATAAAGTTCTGTTTTTTAAGTATAACACTGGCAGCAGAGGTTCCAGTTTAAAACAGTAAAATTCAGCGTAATAAACGGTAAAATTAGCAGTTCTACAGTTTACTACTGTAAAGCAGCCATTTTACAGTTTACTACCACAATTTTACAGTTAATTACCGCAAAATTAGCTGTATTATGCTGTAAAAATAACAGTATACTACTGGCAGCAGAGGTTCCAGCTTAAATCTGTAAAATGCACAGTAATAAACTGTAAATTAGCAATTCTACAATTTATCTCTGTAAAGCAGCAATTTTAATTTAATAATGTAAAATTATCAATTTTACAGTGTATAATGTCTGCGAATGAAAAGTAAAACATAGCAGTAATTGCAGCCAGAGAATCCTGGTAAATCGGGAAAATATCAAGCAATGTATTTGTTTTTGCAAAGTGCCTGATTTATTCAATAAACGGCTCATGTTGTGAATATTTCTGAGTACTTCAGAAAGATTCCTGGTTAATTTCAAGAAGGTTAACTTTGAGCAGGAAACTTTCTTTGCACCATTGGAATTTTTAGTGAGGGGAGGGAGCAAGGGATGTTTTTTTCGTTTTGGGAAGAAGCTCTCATTCTTGGCGGTGTTAGGGGGGTTAGACTTCACGGTATTTGGTAGGGGTACAATTGCTCTCGGGGGGGGGGGGAGCCTGATAGTAGCTGTTCATTATTTTCCATGAGCGTTCGTTTTTTTTTTTTTTAATTCGTGTTTTTCAGAGTTGCTTTAAAAAAAGTTATTCTCGAATTTCTTTACTTTAGACGATTAGCTGAGTAATATTAATCGATAGTTATATTTCTTCATGAAGCTCTGTCAGAATAAAATACAAAACCGTTTAGTAATTCTTCGTAAGAGAATGCAGAAGACTCATTCTAGGCAACTTTAAATCATTATTTCTTACATTTGGAAAATATGCCTGAATTAATTTTGTATATTTTTATATGAATTTATCTCGATAACACGTAGGCTCAATGAAAAGAAAAGTGATTTTTTCCCCAACAACTTAAGTCTTCACAATAACAGGATGCAGTTTTAAAACATTCTTATTAATTATTAGATTTATTATTTTTTTCCATCGTTTTGAAAATTCCTCCCTCCTTCCCTCTTTTCTATTTGCTATGTTTTTATAGTTGTTTACACTATGTATCCAAATGTCACATTTTTGCAGACTAACTCTTCAAAGTTTACCACATGTGAAATATAAACTACAAAAAGAGCACAAATAAATCGGAACACATAAAACGATGTACGATGCTAATACTGTAGTCCCTGCTTAATCGAGTAACGGATAAACGAATACCCCGCTTATACGAATAAAATATCTCGGAACCGATACCATAGACGTAATGTTAAAGATCCCCACTTAATCGAATAATATTTCTTGGAGCCCGACAGTATTCGTTTAAGCGAAGCCGACAGTACATAAAACAATGATAAAACCTAAATATTAATTAAAATTCGTGCGCGCATTTGTTGTTAAAAAATACTCATTGAAAAATTGAAATTATTCACAGCAGATTAAATCAAAATGGCATCATCTTTTACTGCGGCTGTAAACTTGAACACAATGCATGTAAATTACACTTGAACGGGGAAAAAAGTAAAGAATTAATAAAACTGGAAAAATTTAAATTAGCAATATATAAATAAATAAAACAGTTATTTTAAAGAAGACAATCTGAAAATGAAAAACCTATTTCATATAAATGAATTTATATTCCTTTGGTATGAGACATTCTTAAGTTACATATGATTTAAAGAATAATTATTCATAATTACATATCTAAGCGTTTTAACAGTATTCAAAAAATGTACAAAATCAGTAACAAGTACAAGAAATATCCCATCCGAAAGAGAAGAAAATTATGAGAAAATGAAAAAAAGCAGTTAGATGTTTTTCAAGTAACATTTAACTTAATTTTGACCAATAACAAAGCGAATAAAAATGAGCTAACGCCAACTACGTCGCAGTAAAAGCAAAAGTCAATTTTAATTGCTCATTAGCAGGAATAAGAAAAAAAGAAAAATGTACGAATCAATTTTGCTATCAAAAAAATAAAAGCATAAAAACGTGGATTTTAAAGTTTTTTTTTTTTTTTTTTGAATAAAACTTCAATGCAGTAACATAAACATTTGTAAATAAGAGCCGTGCAACACGCAACATTTTGCATCTTTTCGCGCATGTAGTTATGCGAAAAACCACTCACAGCCGCGAAAGGAAGCAAAGCTCCGCCTTCTAGTCTAACAGCCAATCGCAGAATGATCATTCCTACTCATGTGCAACTGCTTAAGAGCGATATCGAGAGGGCATTGGTTAGAGCTTTGCTCTTTGCAAATGCTTATAGGTTAGAATTTCTGACTTACTGACATATTTCTGACATATTAAAATTAATAATTGTTATTACAATATACAGCTCAATTCGAAAGAATTTAAAAAATATTTTGAATTCGTTACTGTACAAGTTTTTTTTTTCTTGTCTAAATTACTTTCAGGAATCATGTTGTGAATGATTCTTCTCATGAACCAGTTAGTTACAAAATAATTATTTAGGCGCAAACTAAACTAATTGTAGAGTTTGAATCCAACGTTTAAATGCACAAATTTACAGGTATACT
>JAXGGA010009509.1:0-51083 GCA_038373865.1 Uloborus plumipes
AAACAGCAAGATTAAAATGCAAGCCACGTATGGAAATGCGTAAAACAATTTCATCGAATGGTTTTATTAATTGTTTTGGTTTACACTCTGATGCACCTGATTCCAATTGTCTTTGGTGTTTTGTTTTACAGAAAACAGCAAGCCTTTGTTTATGAAAACTTGATGACAGAAACACGTTTCTTCGAATGTAAAGAATCACTTTATCACACATCATTTCACACTGCTGCAGTCGTTCGGCAAAACGATTTCTTCAAGACGACTGTTGTTTTAAATTTTTGAATTGTTTTAGGTCACATAAACATGGGATTTTTCAAGTTTATCTTTTCGTTTATTGCCCTTGGCACAGAGTGAAAAAACCATGGCGCAAAACTGGATTCAGCTGTTTCGAAGTGTTTTCAGAGAGCGTATACAATGGAACCTAGTTAATGCGAGCACGCTTAAAACGAATTACTGTTAAGACGAACTTCATTTCCGGTCCCCGCCTTACAATTTGTAGCATTGGTCCTCAAATAAGAAGAACTATGATTTTAATGAATAGAGTTTATTTATTAAAATCATTAGTATACTTCTTTCGATTGTATTTTCAATTTTCTATATTTAACAATGGATTTAAAAAAAAAACCTTTTCATTTATTTTTTATTTACTGCTTCCACCAGTGGCAGATCTACGATTTTTCTTTGTCAGAGCAAAAATATTAAACTGCCGCTATTACCCATATTTTTTCAAGTTGTATATCTAGTCGCAATGAAAGAGAACCCAGAACTTGTGTGATTTTCCCCTTCTTCCCACCGAGATCTTTCTGAAACAAGATCCCAGTTCGCTCCCCCCCCCCTCCAATGCCATTAATCTAGTACTGACTTAATTTTTAAATTAACATTCACAATGAAGCTCTGAATGGCAAATTCGTACCCTTTCCAATGAATATTAAACTCTGCTGTAGAAAATCATGCTATTTTTTTCTACCTCCTTTCTCTTCGGAGCTCATGTAGCTTAGTCAGGGGGGTTAAATAGATTTTGTGACATCTTCGTGTGCCATCGCTTTTGGGGCGAAGGAGTCCCCCCCCCTAACTTAGTGCTTCAAAAATTATATATTTGACATGCACCACGAACTTCCTCTTCATATTTATATTAACAAAGTACTGTTAGGTAATTGGGGGGGGGGGGGGAATACAGTGAGAGCAGAAGACATCGAGAGGATCAGAGAATGCTTTATGGGAACAGGACCGCCCCGAACATTTGGGAGGGCCTCTCCATTTGCCGAATAGAACTTCAAATTTTGTCGACTGGCAAAATCGTGCATTTAAAATTTGCAATATTGTAATTATGTGTCCAAATTTGCAGAAGCATTTACCGAATAAGAAAATTTTTCAAAAGGTTACAAAGACCTCCTGTAACCTCCCGTCGGGGTGCTCCTGTAGGGAAATAGAAAAATCACACACATCACCAATTATCTAATACACTAGTAAAAACCACTTACATTTCCCCTTTCTATTTTAAGAAATTGTAAGCAAGTCTGCATGTTATTACTATTCAAACATAAGGATTTTGGGGATCTTGATATCTTCATTGTAGGTCTTTGGGTGTTGGTGTGCATGCTGTAATAAAAATGGAATCAATAATTGGCTACTTTTTGGGTTTACTTTTTGAGACTTCCTTTTTGAGAAAACTCTTTAGATATCGGCTGAATTACAGCAATTAGCTAGAAGAACAGCAGTGGAGTGTTTAATTTCTTCTCTAACTTTCAGCGTACCTACTCTCTTTGCTCGATTAGTACAAGTCTTAATAACAGATCTTATAGTTTGAACATTTGTTTTACTAACGGTTACCGTGAGTAAGCCACTTGTAGGCGAAAATATTTTTTACAAATAATCAGAATATCGATGAGGGAAGTCTTTAAGTCTATCTTTTAAACAATGTGAAAGTGATGGCTGTGGGCACTGTTATCATTTTTAAGGACATTGTGGATATCTTCCTGGAACCCCCTCCCTGTTCCTCTCCCCCCTCCAAAGAAACTTTGACATCTTGAATTAAAAGTGTGTGTTTCGCATTCACGTATTGCGATAAGCGTGTGCGTGTGTGTGTGTAGTCGAACATGTGTGTGTATAGTGCACCTCCGGTAACTTGAGCTAAGACCTTGACAATGTTTGCCTCTTTTTGTGGAATTCAGTGACAAATTAACATGGTATTGGGGAGAATTGAAGCAGGAATACTGTTGAAAGTAACCTAACTCAATTCAGAACCCTAAATACACTTCTCTGTTAATCCCAAAAGAGATAAACATTGTCAAGGTCATAACTCATCGTTTCAGAGGTGCGCTATAAACAGGCGTGGGTGCGTAGGCTGGTGTGTAAACGTGTGTGTACACATGTGTGTTTAGGAGGGCATGTGTGTGTGTGTAGGTGAATATGTGTCGACGTGTTTGTGTGTGTAGTTTGTGTGTGGACGCAACTGCCAAAGAGGTGTGGAGGCCGAGGAACAGAGGAGAACCTGCACCTACAGGAGGGGCAGGAGGACAGTGGTGCTCGCAGAGGTTCCAGGTCCAATTTTAAAAAGGAGTAAAAGCCAGTTACGGTAGAGTGAAAACAAATAGCAACCGTCATTGCTCAATTAAAACTGATCATTGATCAATGTAGTTTAACCAACGTGAGCAGGTTTCAGGGCTTTGCTTCAAGCTTATATACATAGAAGCTGGCCAGAGCTGGACTAAGACGACTTCTTATTACTAAACCATCTGTCTGATCGTAATATGTTCTTTATTCTAGATTTTGAGCTGAGATATGAAGAGTTATAGTCAGGGATCCCTGATAGAGATTTTTCTGTTTATTACTATCAAGCTAATTTTTCGTGAGTAGCTTCATTTTAATGAGTCGCCCAACTTTTCCTCTTACAACAATTCTCGATTGTGGTAGCTAACAGGGGTAGCAGGGATCAAATGTGTCGATTCTATGAGTCTCAAAAACTTATCACTAACTGTGACTTTTCTAATTAAATCGTAAGATAATTATTAACATTGTTGAAAAACATATTTGTCCTACAAGGTGTATGGTTTGATCAAAGAGTCCCCCTCCTTCCAACATGTATTGATTACGAGGTCATCAAAAGTAATTACTAACAACCCAAGTTTTTTTCTACTGCTTAGTTAATATGTATGTAATTTAACAGTTACATTGTCCTACGAATTGTGTGGTACGTTATCCCAGTCCTACGATCAGAAATTGTTAGAACCACGAGACCACTATTTTTACTACTAACTGTAGGACAAAAATATTACATTATAGGTTAGTGTATTCTCTATCCAGATAAACCATTATCCTACAAGAAAGCAGGTAGAGTCTGACACGAATTGTAAATTTCGCTTTCTCTTTGGAATAAGTGAAAGCATCTGTTTAAGTTTTACTAATTTTATTTTCCAGTTAAATTATTTGTGTATTGTCTTTGCATTCATAAAAAACAATTAATCTTCATCAGATTCTTCAGATAAATCATCATCTCCTTCTCTAATCTCACTTTCATCTTCATCTTCTTCATTTTCGTCATTAGTGATATCTGACTCTGTAATAACATTTAAAAAATAAAGAAATTGCCCATTAATTAATTAATAAACGAATAAAAATAAAAATAGTATTAATAGGGTACCTTGTGAGTCATAAGATAGTTCTTCAAAGGATGAACTTTGGGGACCATCAAACCAATAGTATTCGTATTTACCTTCAATTATCGTCCATCCATAATTTTCCAGCATTTTTTTTATGGGGCACCGCATGTGTGCATTGTACCATACGTTACAGATAAATACAGTTCGCTTAATTTGTTGCAGTAGTTCTTGCTTTGTAGACGGCAAACTCGAACGATCATTTCCTACGATTTTCTTTAAAAAAAATTTCTTCTTTTTCATTTTTCGCTTTATAGCCCTTTTCAAACAATTCGCATCTACCTTTGTTGATGTCATTTTTCGTTTTTAATGAATATACTCTACATACGTACTCTTCAATGCTTCGAACTAACTCATTCGATTTCGTTAATGATGTATGTTGACTTCGCAGGAGTTGAATAAAAGCCTCTTGAAAATTTTTCTTTTTCTTTAAAATGCTGAACGGTCTCCTTTTTCCTTTACGAAAGAAAGCAGGATTGTAGTCATTTCCCGTAAAACTATGGCCGTCGAAATGTAGGATTTTTGCAAAACAAATTGCACAAAAGGCACTCCATTATTATTTTGGAGCATTAAAAAAAATCTTGACATTTGTTGTTAGAAGACAAACACGCGGTTGAATGAAACTTTTTTTTGCACGGTTATGGTCGACATTTACGGAGAATATATTATAATATGCTCTGGGCATGCGTAATGGCAAGACTCAGCTATAATGCCAAATTGTGCAAAGTAAATTTATTTTTACTTGTACTAATTTAAAATGTGTGTTCAAATGAAGTACCACAATAACGTACCACGAAATTTGAAGGACAACGTGACTGTTAAATCAAATAAATATTAACTAAGCAAACATTTAAAAATCAGGTAATTTTTAATGATTCTTGATGATCTCCTAATCGATACATGCTGGGAGGAGGGGACTCCTTGCTCAAACCATACATTTTGTAGGAAGAATATTTTTTCCACCTATGTTAAAATAATTTCCTTAATATTTAATAAAAAATCAAGAGTTAGTATTAAATTTTTGAGAACCATTAAATCGACATATTTTACCCCTGCTACCCCTGTTAGCTACCACAATCCAGAATTTCGTTTATGAAATTGTCGGGTGTCTCATTGAAATGGCGCAATTTAAGAAGATTCAGCTTGGTGCTGATTAGTTTTTCATCAGGGTACTACATTTTTAGAACGTAGGACCGGGATAACGTACCATGCAATTTGTAGGACAATGTGACTTTTAAATTATATACATATTAACAAAGAAATAGGAAAAAAACTCAGCCGGTTAGTAATCACTTTGATGACCTCGTAATCGATACACGTTGGGAGGAGGGGGACTCTTTGATCAAACCATATACTTTGTAGGACAAATATTTTTTAAAACTATGTTAATAATTATCTTACGATTTAATTAAAAAAGACACAGTTAGTGATAAAGTTTTTGAGACCCATAAAATCGACACATTTGATCCCTGCTACCCCTGTTAGCTACCACAATGGAGAATTGTTATAACAGGAAAAGTTGGGCGTCTCATTAAAACGAAGCTATTCAAGAAGTTTCAGCTTGATAGTAATTATTTTTTCATCGGGCATCTGTACTACATTTTTAGATCGTAGGACCGGGATAACGTACCACACAATTCGTAGGACAATGTAACTGTTAAATTATATACATATTAACTAAGCAGTAGAAAAAAACTTGGGTTGTTAGTAATTATTTTTGATGACCTCGTAATCGATACATGTTGGGAGGAGGGGGACTCTTTGATCAAACCATACACCTTGTAAGACAAATATGTTTTTCAACAATGTTGATAATTATCTTACGATTTAATTAGAAAAGTCACAGTTAGTGATAAGTTTTTGAGACTCATAGAATCGACACATTTGATCCCTGCTACCCCTGTTAGCTACCACAATCGAGAATTGTTGTAAGAGGAAAAGTTGGGCGACTCATTAAAATGAAGCTACTCACGAAAAAATAGCTTGATAGTAATAAACAGAAAAATCTCTGTCAGGGATCCCTGACTATTATATGTAAGAGGTTATACTTTATACTTTTTTATGAGAAAACTCTAATACATATTTTCCAACGTCAAACACAGGAATTTTTATAAAGGGTATCACAACATTAAAATGGGCTTGTCAAGGATAATTTTTCAATGCCATTACACGTGATTTAAGTAGTTGGATGGGGCTCTGAAAACGGCTCTGTTTTTTGATTCAGATCATGAGCTGAGCTGAGCAGTGAGCAACCCTTGAGTAGATATCGTCATGCAAGGTCTATTATGGCACCAAACTAAGCGCTTTATTTTCACTGTATTCAGAAAGTCATTAAAATTGAACAAAAGACAAAACCGATGGCATATGAACTAATTCCAAAGTCAAAACGGAGAAATCAAGGGAACTTGGACAAATAGCAGAGGCTAACGCCACATTTACTTCAAAAGTGGATGAACGGTTAGCGAACTGTTCCGAACACAATGACTTTCAACTATAAACAAAAAAAGAGCCTCATAGTCGCACGCAAAATGGTCCTCAACGATAAAATCAGTAAAAAAATAAGACACCATAAACCATAACAAGACACTACGCGTCATTAAAAAGCTGACTTCCCAAACCAATCTTCGACACTACTCCTCCCCCCACACCACTTTAACTGATTCTCTCGTTTTCTCTTACGCGATAGTATAATCAAAGGTGATACGCAACAAATCGCCACTTAATATGTCATTGTAGGCCGATGATGCGTAACACAAAGACAGAAATCACAGACATTTGTGTTCCTAATTCTTTTTAAAAATCAGTTTAAGCTTGATCTACAGACTGAAACGCCCGAGATGTTTTCGTCCTTTATTACTCAGGAATATATTTTTTTCGGTGTTTTTTCTGATAGGGAGCGTTGAACAAATTGTTTTCCTCTTTTTTGTTTTGTGAGGTTTCTTCGTTGGGCAGTGAATAATTTTCTCGTTTTTCATTCCGTGCGTCACTGTTTTGTTTCAGACTGGTTCACACGGAAAATTGTGGGATGTTGCGTTAAAGGGAATAACCCTTGATTTGGTTTTCAAGTTTGAAGGAAAAAAATAAAGCTTCCAAAAATTGAGACGAAAATTTAAGCATATCAAAACATATTTAACATCCTTGTAATAATGTTAGTTCTATTACAGTGAATTTCATAAACATAAAGACACTTCATAAAAGGATAATTTATTAATTACGACAAGTTTAATAATAATAAATTCTTTATCAGAAAATGCATTGCTCTAAAAGAAATATTTGTGCAAAAAGTTATAAATGTTAAAAACAGTTCTGGCTCTTTGGAGGCATCAGAGAAAGGACGGAGAAAGGGAACCGGGTGACCTTCCCTGGAATTTTTTTCAAATTGAAGTCTTTCAAATGCAATTTTAGACGACCTTTACCGGTGTTACTGGTGATTGGGGGAAAGGTTTCCCAGTGCAACACCTCCGGATAAGTTTTTAAAATTCACACCGAAATTCGCAATATTGTCAATTTAAGTTTAGTTAAAGAAAATAGTATTGGCCTAAGCATTTTAAGAGTGCTTTGACGACACTTTCAAAATTGTTAGAATTTAAAGGGCATTATCAAACATTTTTTGACACTGAAGTTTTGAAAATCAATTTTAAGCTATATTTTGAGATTTTCGGGGAGAGTGTGGGGATCTTCGTCCGAATCCTTCCTCTCTCTTCGATGACATCAGGTGAAGAGAGAGGGCACAAGAGCTCTTTCTGAAAACTTGTCAACTTTGAGGCTCAAAAATCAGTTTTGGGGGCGTTGGGGGAAGGGTTGGGATATTTGAAGCTCCCTTCCGTTGAAAAATTGCAATTTTTAAGATGAACCGAATCAGTTAGGAGAGGAGTTTGCACACCAGAAATCGCTTGAAAAAAAAAAAAAAAAAACAACAACATTGTACGCCATTCTTCCCAGGTTAGGGGGGGGGGCAGTAGCTTATCTGTTTTCCTCCTGAAATTTTCGAAATTGAAGTCCTAAAAATGCAGTTTACAGTTAATTTGGTGACAATAGGGAGGAGAGGGGAGATCAGATTGATCCATCATGGGCCAAAAGAGATAGAATGTTATACATTTCATATGTTCGCTCAAAAAAGTATGATTGTTAAATCCTTAACATTGTTTAGCTTTATTTGTGAGGAGGTATCTTTGAAAATGTTGAAAATTCAATTACAATTTATTTGCATGCTTTAAACATTTTTTTTTTGTCTTCTGTGCATATGTTTTTACTTTATTTTCATATTATCATTATTATTATTATTAGTTTTATTGTTATTATTACTTTTATTATTATAAATAATCAATATTTACTTAAAATAGGGTAATACATAAATCCTTAAAAAATGCACTTTGAATCTGGATTCGTTGCCGAAGACAACCCAGTTCCTTTTGATTGAAGTCCAATCCGTCAAAATTAATAGTATTCCAAGTGAAGTAGTAATTAAATAAATCAAAAGCAAACAAAAAACTAAATTCTACAGTAAAAATGAATACATAAGTGAGACAAAGTCAGGAACATGGAGATGAAACAGTACAACTAAAAGTAGAGCTTATTTTCTAAACAAGAAGTTCTGTCAAGAACTAAACGAGACTACTTTCCCGTACATCGACATCGGCATTCTAACATCTAAACAATATTCTCTTGAATATCTAAAACTGAAAATTATGTCAAACATACTTTTATAGCACTTAAAGCTGATTTCTAAAAGCAAAATATACCACTCTCATCAGATGAAATGGACAAGTAAAAAGTAAATAAACGAGTAAATGAAGTTTTACCGCACCTTTTAAAGAATGTAACTGTTATAGTTCTTCCGTAGAAAAATTTCACAATCGTTTTCAAAAGAAAAAAATTAATAAATAAAATAAAAGTACAAAGAACATCAAAACACATTTTATCAAAGAAAGAAAAAAAACCTCGTTCGTTAATAAAATGTCTCGAATTTTATTTTTAATCCGTTGCCAGTTGTTAAATATAAATAAAGAATAAAATGCTCTCGTGAATGAAAAATTTTTGTAAACAAAAAAAATCGTCTGCCAAAAAAAAAAAAAAAACACAAAAAAAATAATAATAATAAATTAAACAAAAAAAAAAAAAGAATAAATAAACAAAAAATCGTCTGCCCAGTCAGTCATTTTTTTCTGAGCCTGCATTTCCGCCATGTTTGCGGAGTCGGAGTCGGAATCACAGTCCTCACAGAAGATTTTTCAGAAAAGTACTTTACATACATTTTTTATCAAAACTGTTTTCTCACAAAGTTAGTTTGAAGGAAATCCGCCTTTAAGTTCAGAATCAACATTCAATTTAAATTTCCCAGTAAGCGCTCATGTTAAAAATTTTTCTGAACGGTTCATCATTGAACGAAAAATGGTTCAAATTGAAAAGTGAAGTATGGGGATGAGTCTCTCCGAGATCTTTCGAACAAAAAAAGTTTTTTCAATTCGGACGGTTCACTTAAAAGTTATTAGGTGGGGAAAGGTTGCTTGAACGGTTCAATGTTGAACGAAAAAATGTTCAAATTGAAAATTTAAATACGGTAATGAAGTATCCTTGACGAGATCTTTCGAACAAAAAAAAGTTTGTTTAAATCGGACTGTTCACTCAAAAGTTATTAGGGGTGAGAACTTGTTTGAACGGTTCAATGTTGAACGAAAAATTGTTCAAATCGAAAATTTAAAAACGGGAATGAAGTATTCTTGATAACATCTTTCGAACAAAAAAAGTTTGTTCAATTCGGACGGTTCACTTAAAAGTTATTAGGTGGGGAAAGGTTGCTTGAACGGTTCAATGTTGAACCAAAAATGTTCAAATTTAAAATTTAAATACGGTAATAAAGTATCCTTGCGGAGATGCTTCGAACAAAAAAAAAAAAGATTGTTTAAATCGGACTGCTCACTCAAAAGTTATTAGGGGTGCACAGCTTGTTTGAACGGTTCAGTGTTGAACGAAAAATTGTGCAAATCGAAAATGTAGATACGGGAATGAAGTATCCTTGAAAAGATCTTTCGAACAAAAAAAAGTTTGTTCAAATCGGACTGTTAACTAAAAAGTTAATATCGCAGGACAGGTTGTTTGAACGGCTCAAAGTTGAACCAAAAATTGTTCAAATCGAAAAATCAAATATGGGAATGAGCTGTACTCGCCGAGATCATTCGAACAAATAAAATCGTTCAAATCGGAATATTCATTCAAAAGATATTAAGGGGGACAGACAGACAGACCGACAGACCGACGCACAAATTCCCCATCTCAATACCCTACTTTCCAATTTTTAATTTTTCAATATTCATTTTTCTTTTTTTTTTTTTTTTTTTCTTTTTGACTTTTTTTTAAGACTTGGCGATATTTTTTGGACTTGGCGATATTTTTTAGATGCATTAAGCCACTTTTTATACTTTTTTCGTCTTTCGTTTATTTTTAACGGGAAAGTAGGCTAAAAAGGAGATTTTAAATAATCAAAGCACACCTTAAGTGGTGTCTACAAATGATGTCACGCCTTGAGGGGAGAGGCGGGTTTGTTAAATTGTGATTTTGTGACAAGGGGGATTAAATGACCAACAGGAAGTATGACATCACTTTTTTTTTTATAATGATATGCGTATAAAAAACAGTGAGACATATAACACGGGGAGGAAAGAATGTAAAATGAAGTTTGATTACTTTGTGACAGGGGAGAGAGTGGGGTTCAAAAATGTTGAAAAGAGTGTGACATCATTTATGGATATCCCCTCATCCAAGAGCCTGAAGCAGACATGATTCGTAAACAGTTTAAATGTCTACTTACAGTTCTGTTAGGCTCAATCTAGTCTCATTACTTCAATCAAGGTGAGATCCTTTTGAAATACACGGCTGAGTAAGCGACAATTTATTTCGAATGCATTTCCGACGCAAGGAAGAAGAACGTTCGAAATTCTTTAGTGTCATCGCCTCCATTCGTGTGACGTCAATAGATCTGAAACGAAAAGTTTCTAATGATCTGGCTTTCTGGCTATTTAAATCGTAGTGGAAATAACGGCGTCAGTACTTGTCACGTGCCTGAAGAAATGATGCGTAGGGAATACGTTCAAGGGTGTTCTGCAAGGGAAGTCGTTTTGAAATGCTAAGTATTCGAAGAGGTAATTAATATAATATTTTTATTGTTAATAAATTGGGATTCGCTTAACCTTTTATGCCCCGAAGGAATTCAGAAGTCCCGCTTATGTTAATTTAGCATTATTATACTACTATTAAAATCTGTCCGCGTCTGTCTGTCTGTCTGTCTGTCTATCTGTCTGTCTGTCTGTCCGTCTGAAGCTTGAACTCCTCAAAAACCGCTGAGCGTAAAGAATCAAACATAATACCATTCAATTCGAAATTTTCTGAGGAAGACAATAAGACCAACCGCGTAATTGTACGACGTCATTTAGCTGAGATATTAATTAAAACATTAATTAAATTCTTTGCACTTTTAAAATTCCAACACATTTATTTCTTTCAGTTGCCATTTTAAATTAAAGCGTTAATTAAATTATTGCACTATTTTAAATTCCAAGACTTTTATTTCTTACCGTTGCCATTTTGAATTAAAACGTTAATTAAATTATTGAACTATTTAAAATTCCAAGACATTTATTTCTTTCAGTCGCCATTTTAAATTAAAGCGTTAATTAAATTATTGCACTATTTTAAATTCCAAGACTTTTATTTCTTACCGTTGCCATTTTGAATTAAAACGTTAATTAAATTATTGAACTATTTAAAATTCCAAGACTTTTATTTCTTTCCGTAGACATTTTAAATTAAAGCGTTAATTAAATTGTTGAACTATTTAAAATTCCAAGGCTTTTATTTCTTACCGTTGCCATTTTGAATTAAAACGTTAATTAAATTATTGAACTATTTAAAATTCCAAGACTTTTATTTCTTTCCGTAGCCATTTTAAATTAAAGCGTTAATTAAATTGTTGAACTATTTAAAATTCCAAGACTTTTATTTCTTACCGTTGCCATTTTGAATTAAAACGTTAATTAAATTATTGAACTATTTAAAATTCCAAGACTTTTATTTCTTTCCGTAGCCATTTTAAATTAAAGCGTTAATTAAATTATTGCACTATTTTAAATTCCAAGACTTTTATTTCTTACCGTTGCCATTTTGAATTAAAACGTTAATTAAATTTTTGATCTATTTAAAATTCCGAAGCTTTTATTTCTTTCGGTAGCCATTTTGAATTAAAGCGTTAATTAAATTGTTGAACTATTTAAAATTCCAAGACTTTTATTTCTTACCGTTGCCATTTTGAATTAAAACGTTAATTAAATTATTGAACTATTTAAAATTCCAAGACTTTTATTTCTTCCCGTAGCCATTTTAAATTAAAGCGTTAATTAAATTATTGAACTATTTAAAATTCCAAGACATTTATTTCTTACCGTTGCCATTTTAAATTAAAACGTTAATTAAATTTTAATAAGAGTGTTATTTCTTTCCATTGTCATTTTGAATACGTGTTACAACAAAGTTCTAACAATTGTTTTTATTCTAATTATTAATGACTTATATTTTTTTCTCTGGTATACCATTTTGAAAATGTTTTTAAATAAAATTGCAATTGCTGTTTTTAGAATTGACTTTTTTTGGCTGCGATCCAAATATTAAAAGAACTTTTTCGTTTAGAATTTTGCAATTAATTTTACAGGAAGAAAACGGTTTGGAAATAATTGTTTTTGGAAATAATAATTTTATTTGTCATTCAGGGAGAGTGCTAAGTATGCGCTACTTGCCGTCGTCTTTTGTTTTGTTTTTTTTTTTTTTTTTGAGGAAGCATGTGCAAATAATTCGATTGATTCTTTGATGCAGGAAAACTTTTTAGCGAGCCGCTTTAGCGGGGAGTAATTTGTTGGAACTGTCCTTGGTATTTTAAAGGAGAGCCGCCTTGGCGGCGAATAGTTTATTGAAACTTTCCTTGCTACTGTAAAGGCGAGCCACCTTGACGGCGAGTAAACTGTTTAAACTTTCCTCATTACTTTAAAGGCGAGCCGCCTTGGTGGCGAGTAGTTTGTTGAAACTGTCCTCGCTACTTTAAAGGCAAGCCGCCTTGGCGGCGAGTAGGTTATTTAAACTTTCCTCACTACTTCAAAGGCGAGCCGCCTTGGCGGCGAGTAGTTTTCTCAAACTGCCTTCACTACTTTACAGCCCGTGCAACGCCGGGCCACGCAGCTCGTTACTACTATTAAAATCTGTCCGCGTCTGTCTGTCTGTCAGTCCGTCTGAAGCTTGAACTCCTCAAAAACCGCGAAGAGTAGAGAATCAAACATAGTACCATTCGATTCGAAATTTTCTAAGGAAGACAATAAGACCAACCGCGTAATTCTACGACGTTAATTAGCTGAGTTATTAATTAAAACGTAACTTAAATTATTTGCGCTTTTAAAATTCCAAGACATTTATTTCTTTCCGTTGCCATTTTGAATTAAAACTTTAATTAAATTTCTTCCACTTTTCAAAATTCCAAGACATTTATTTCTTACCGTTGCCATTTTGAACTAAATCGTTAGTTAAATTATTGAACTGTTTAAAATTCCAAGACTTTTTTTTTCTTACCGCTGCCATTTTAAATTAAAACGTTAATTACATTATTGAACTATTTAAAATTCCAAGACTTATTTCTTTCCGTTGCTATTTTGAATTAAAACGTTAATTAAATTATTGAACTATATTTAAAATTCCAAGACTTTTATTTCGTACAGTTGCCATTGTGAATAAAAATGTTAAATCAATAGTTGAACTATCTACAGTTCAAAGACTTTTAATTCTTTCGGTTGCCATTTTGAATTAAAACGTTAATTAAATTATTGAACTATTTAAAATTCCAAGACATTTATTTCGTTCCGTTGTCATTTTAAGTTAAAACGTCAATTAAATTATTGAACTTTTAAAAATTAAATAGTGTTATTTTTTTCCGTTGTCATTTTGAATACGTGTTACAGCAAAGTTCTAACAATTGTTTTATTCTAATTAATGACTTAGGCAGGAATTCAAGTGAAACACCATTGCAATCGCTTCGAATTGTAATCGCTACTGGAAGTGAATTACCTTATCATCAACTTAACTTGGCACTGACGTCACTACGGGTGGAGCCAATAAGAGCTCACAAGCAGTCAGCGATCTCCTCTTATTCGCCAAGTAGGCTGTGACGTTTTATCTAGCTAGTTTTTCATAGGCTAACGTCACGCTGACATCACGATGTTTTTAGCAAGAAACGTTCTAATGTAATTCATTTCCAGTAACGATTGTAATTTGCAATCGCCTGTTTCACTTGAATTTCTGCCTTATATTTTTTCTCTCTCTATATATCTCGGGCATGACATGTATTATCTCGGGCATGACAGTTAAAAGGTTAATACTGCTAGAAAAGGTAGAGAAATAAATATCAGTTTTGACTTTCTCCAATCAACTATGTTGATGGCCCTGCAGTTATCAAGATCTTTTAAATGAGATTTTTCAATAAACACATCAGTAACTAATGACAAATAATAGAATATCAAATACAAGCATTTTCCTGTAACGAGGCATTAAATGGAGAACAATTAACGGACATAAATAATAAGCGAAAATTTATAAGGCAGGTGCTCATTCTTTGACAATTATTCATTTGGGCATTCAACTCTATTTTTTTTTTTAATATAATGACTCTATTTAGTTTATTTATTGCCATGGTATCAAAACAGACAGAGCCTGCCTGTACAAATGATAATACTAAGCTAGCAGTAAGTTCAAAATGAACTTGGCAAGTGTATTTGGAAAATCTACCAGAAAAATAAAAACAATAAATTTTTAAATATGTTAGTACTCCCTATAGCCATGAAATGTTCTGGTCATTAACCTATTCGTTTCAAATTAAAAGTCAGCTTTTTTATAAATCAAGAGAGAGTGGGTAGAAGGCTCCTGGTGGTGGGGGGGGGGTTCCCCTTATTAGACCTCATTTTAATTCTAGTGGTGTCAGTGATACAATGGTACTTGTTCGCTGCGTTAAACTTGAATTTGGAAGTTCTATTTACGCTGCCAAAAGTAACTTTAGAGGAAGGAGAGGGGGTATAGCAGTTTGTATAGTAGATAATATACCATATTAGTATTGTATTCTCTCTTCGCTGTACCTCTAGGGGGCTGGATAAAAATGTTAGAACAAACAAAGAGTTTGCTGAACAAAATAAGTGTTTTACGTGAAAATGAAGGTGTAATAGCATTTTAAACGGTTTAGAAACGACGAAAAACGTAGGAAGTGCTGTCTGTAGTTGTAACGGCAACGTGCACTGCACGCAGATCGATATGATGAAATATAGCAGATTACGACTGTGACTACAAGAAAAGGAAATGTATGTCGACTAACGATTACGATTGCGATTCTGTGGCTCTGAAAACTAGATTATGATTAGAACTCCATTTATACGAAAGTTGAAATGAAAAAAAAATTGCTATTACAAAGCCCAAAACTTGATTATGATTGACACATTGTTTTAGAAAAAGAAAAGTAGCAAATATAACTAGTAGTTTGTTGCATGGGCATAAGGTATACAGAGAGCAGAGAGGGGCAGTTGCCCCTTTGTCCCACTTTGATGCCTTTGCGATCTACACAATGATCTCAAATGTCACCAAACATAATTTAAAATTCACTTTCAGAAGTTTTATTTCGAAACATTTGTGGAGGAGAACTTACTTAACTGCTCCTATTTCTTTCGCTTCAAAAAAACTGAAATAATGTCTTTGCGACTTTAATTTCAAACAATTTACAGGTTAGGGAGCTCCCAGAAGGAATGATTTAGTAATTATGTGTGTTCTTGACTTGTAGCTTAGCACCCTGAAAGCCCTGATTTTTTGAAAAATAAGCTCATAAAATCATCAATTTCAGTAACCATCACAAAAGTATTCATATGTAGCAACTAATTTGGGACAGAATTTTTGACCTAAATGTAGCAACAGGAGCGACATTCAGGGGTGTCAGGATTGTCAATTACCCTACTCCTGACTTTGAGAAATTGATGGATTAACGTATAACTGGGAGTGGTTTTCGTCGTTTTTCTATGAAATTGCATTGTTTTTGCAAATTTTGACCCCCCCCCCCCCACTCAGAAAAACCTGAAATGATGGACCTGTGTAGTGATTAATTTTTAACGGATGAATAATATTTTATTGGTTCGTATAATTCGTATATCTTGACATTATTCAGGTACATTTGATAAATCTGTGCAGCAATATTAGATTTTTATCTGAGAAATTTAGCTCTGGGGTTCCGTGTAAACGAGGAGGCTGAAAATCGTACACTTGTAGAAATTGAACAGAGATAACCCCCATCGAAGGAATAAAACGTTTCAATCACCCTATATACGGAGCATTTCATGTTCTGTGAGTTCCCTCGGATCCGTACTTTTCGTACCTCTACGTTCGTTAAAAATTGAAGATTCTCGGCCATCTGGAAAGCACCCCATTCTCGGTTGCCAGGAAGAGGCAGGAATATATCGTGACCGATCATTCTCTCTCTCGCTCTGCCCCACCCCCGAAAGCCAGCGTCTGGAAAACTTCCCGATATTACCTGGAATCGGATATCGGTTTTATAAGTTTCACACGGAGATCGCGAATTGCTTTTTGAGATTCCCAAGACGCCGATTTGCCGACTGGACTAAAAGAATTTTCGTTAAGCTCCGGAAATCAGAAGGGAGGGGGTGGGGATGAGAGATAGATCTCGTGATCGCCACCAGAGACCCGTTCATCTTGAAAAGGGAATGCCGTTCTCAATATAAAATTGTTCATCTTTTCAATTGGCAGCTCTTCGCTCATATAAAACGAAGCTCCACTAATATTTTCATGGCCAACGAGCAATCTTCAAATATTGCAGATAATGCTTTAGGCAAAATAAATAAATATAACCTTTCATAGCCTGACTGTCATTGCGGTGTATCAGTCCTTTAGTTTTGCTTCCAGTAGCAAATGAACATACCAATTGCAAAAAATAGTTTCTTTCGAATCTCAAATGCTGCGTCATCTATGTGCTTGGCGATCCATTTAAAGCTCTATGTGTCTGAATTTTCAAGGGGCCCAAAAATGACTTAAAATATCCAGTTTCCTTTTTAATGCATTTTTAAAGAGAATGTAAAATAGAAAAAAATAGATGATGTATTTCATTAAATGTGGATACAGGCTTTTTTTTTTTTTCAAATGTAAAATTTAGCCCATGTAGAACTTCCAACAATTAACCAGAAATAACAACTAACCAGACTACCTTATAACAATTAACCAGAGAGTTGCAGAACAAGCATATGCAATGTGAAGTGTCTTTATACGATTATTTTATATCAAAGAATTTATTTTCTTTAGTGTACTATATTAGCAGATTATGTAAGTGAAAAAATCCTTTTACTTCATTTAAATCATTTAAATCCCAACTTTTTTAGGGGAGGATCATGAGACCATATCTTACAGAGCAAATTTCATATTTCTTAGACAGAGGTGCTCATTTTTCTGAAAGCGATGTCGTGAGCCCCCCCCCCCCCCCTCTTCCAAAAATTAGAGCCCGGTAAAAGCGGAGAAAACACAATTAATAAAATATTTTTGGAAAAAAAAATAGAACCGACTTCAGTTGGAAATTGCTCTAAAAAGTAAAAAATAATTTTTTTCTTTGAACACCATACTTTTAAACACAAGTTTTGAAGTCGGCGCAAAAACGATAGTTAAAATGATATTTAACCATATTTTGCCAACATATTTTCATAGAAACCATTGAAAATTAAAAGCATAATATTTGTACCCTTACACGAATGAGTGGTAATCAATGAAATGAATCCATTAAAATCTATATTTATAGTTGAATTGTAGTTGCGTATGATTCTATATATTGTTTTTGCGCCGACTTCAAAACATGTTTAAAAGTAGTTTCGATGGTGTTCAAAGAAAAAAATTATTTTTTAATTTTTAGAGCAATTTCCAACTGAAGTCGGTTCTATTTTTTTTTTCCAAAAATATTTTATTTCATTCTTTTTAGTGTAAATGTACTTAAAATAATCAAAATATAGTTAAAAAACCATGCAGCTGTTCAAAAAACTTGCAGACCTGGACTCGATCTCATTCCATCAGGAACTTCAACCCGACGCTTTTAACCACCCGACCATCGGGTCGCTCATTGAAGTAAGGATTTACGATAGCACATATTGTTTTAAATAACATGAAATTTTAGTTTTTCGATCATAACTTTTTTTCTAGTGAACAAATATCGTCATATGAATACATGGTACCTAAGTTAACCATCTCCTATCGATTTAAAAAAAATCGTCCAAATCGGTTCAGTAGATCAGATGTTATGTGCGAACAAACAGACAAAAAAACATACGCTTTGAATTGAGAACCTCCTCCTTTTTTGAAGTCGGTTAAAAATTGAAAGTAAAAGTAAGTAATTTGAATTGTGGGAGAAGGAGTTAGAGTAAGACTTGGAAAATTGGTGCAAGTTTTTGCTTTTCATGGAAAATAATTTTCAACTAAAGTGGACTCTTTAGCTTTTTTCAAACACCACAAATCAAAATCTTATTTTTTAAAAATGTGTGTCACTTTAATGATCGTTCATACCCCCCTCCCCTCGCAGTGCAAAAAAACATTACACAGCAGATTTTTCCCAATAACTCAACACTCATGGTGTTTGATACATTTTATTTGTTTGTAATGATGTTTTTTGGTCACAACCAATATGAAAATCACAAAAAATAGTTACTTTAATTTTTAACATATATTTATCATCTTCAGAATTTTTGACTTTTAATTTTACCTTGAATTTGACGTAAATGCAAGGTATAAAATACAGAATTTTATAAAGGTACAAAAATTAACATAATATAATTGATTGTGTATATAATTTTTGAAAAAATAATATAGGTGCCGCAAATCAAAAACCATTTATTGCCACAATCGATTCAAAGCCCCCAAAAATGGCGCAAACGTCCATAAGAAAATTCTACAGCATCGAAGGACCCCATTGCCAATTTTAACAAAGATCCGACCAAAACTGTCATTTTGTACTATAAAAAAATATGGGGTAGATCCCCATGGGGGGATGTACCTGCATAAAGACATTACAATCATTAAAATCATTAAAAAAAAAAAAAAAAACATGCAGCTATTCGAAAAAATCCTTGCAGACCTGGATTCGATCTCATTCCATCAGGAACTTCAACCTGACGCGCATAACCACTTGACCATCGGGTCGCTCATTGAAGTAAGGATTTACGATAGTAGATATTGTTTTAAATGACATGAAATGTTAATTTTTCGATCATAACTTTTTTTCTAGTGAACAAATATCGTCATATGAGTACATGATACCTAAGTTACACCATCTCCTATCGATTAAAAAAAAAATTGTCCAAATCGGTTCAGTAGATCAGATGTTATGTGCGAACAAAGAAAAAAAAAAGGATACGCTTTGAATGGAGAACCTCCTCCTTTTTCGAAGTCGGTTAAAAATCATGATTTCCCACTTGGGTCTTGGTTAGATTCGTATCCACCTCTTAATAATTTTCTTCATCCACCACTGGTCTTGGGATCTCTCATAATTGCTACATTTTCGGACAAGGTAAATCTACTACTGACCCCCCCCCCCCCTCGAGTTACTGATGTATGATCGAAACTATGTGGACACACACTCCAGAAGGTATTTAACTAGTGGAGTTATATATAATACATGCCTATTTTTACAAATACGTGGGAAAAAGAGAAAATATATTTGGTGTGACTCTATAGCGAGCAATATTTTATCGTAAAGTAAATGAGTCAAATCGAGACTTGACAAGAAAATTATGATGAATGGGAAGATGATTCATCTTTCAGGATGCTTTAAGTAGGTAAAGTCAGTAAATTTTTTCTTTATGTTGAGAATTTGTGTCATTACTTTTAAAGATTAAAATTGGAACCTCCTTCACTGCTAAATTAGCAACTGTTGCGAAATTAGTGAATATGACATCACTTTTCGGAACAATAAAATATTTGATGGTTACGGGATTGGACAGGGAAGTCGTAATCGAGTACTGATTTCATGCTAAAAAAACAACTAGTAACCTTAAACATCTGTCCTAGAGTGGTTTACAGACCTACGGAAATAAATAAATAAATAAATAAATAAATATATAACGCTACAAATCAGGATTCTCCCTATTATTATTATTTTTTTACCTTTATCCATTCTAACATACTGGCAAAATTTTAACAACTCACTCAAATAAAAAGACTGCTCTCAACTCTCAATTAGTTCCATATTTTTGTAAATTTTAAATGCTTTCTTTGTCCATGGCAAAAAAAAAGGTTTAGCTTACTTCTGATATCATTCTTGCTGATTCTTACGTAAAACGACCATATGAATCCAAATAAACCCACCGTTTACCTTCATCACGTTCCACTTTTCGGAAACTGCCCTTTTTTCAGTTTTCGGCAGCTTCATAGCCCTTATTTAGAGAAGAAGGGAGCATAAAATTATTATTATATTATGAAAATAATAGACATTCTTAAAGGCTATTGAGGAGAAAAGTTCAAAATCACGAATACTTATAGCAAGTTAAGAAACTCGGGTACCCCACCTCCTAGAATATGTTTGAAAAAAAATTAACAATTCATTTTTTTTCAGCTTCAAAATTTATTCACTTAGGGCCCTGCTCCACATCAGCGGAAAACGCAAGCGCAAAGCAGAAACGTAAAATGCATTAAATGGTGTTCCTATGGAAAGTATCCGGATTATCGGTTTCTGCCTTCGGTTTCGATCGCGTTTTCCGCTGATGTGGAGCAGGGCCCTTACTTTTTGGTACGAAACAAGAGTATTGGACTCACTTCTATGAGCCTCATGTAAAAAAAAATCACTCTGTCCATTTTTTTTCTCTTGAACCATGTAAACATCACGTGTTACATACAACTCGCACCGTCGATCCTTAGTGAAGAATCTTTCATTGTTATTTATATTTATGCCATCAGATCAGTCAAGTTCAGATATAACGAAGATTGAAATTAAGTGTGCTTACAACATAACATTAATGTATATTTATATTTCTTTGCACCGCTCCCATTGTTTATCATTTCTTTATAATAGTAATAAACAATAATAGAGTGTACAAATATACATAAAAAATGTCAACAACGGAAAAAAGAAACCGCGCCATTTCCGTGAAATGAGAAAATAGTAGTCAGCCTGAATCTTGAAAATGTCTGGGTGAGGGCTCCATTTATTCGTTAAATCAGTGCTCCAAAGAGAAACAAGAAGTTCTGTCCAGAACTAAACGAGCCTACTTTCCCGTACATCGACATCGGCATTCTAGCATCTGATCAATATTCTCTTGAATATCTGAAACGGAAAATTATGTCAAACATACCTTTATAGAACTTAAAGCTGATTTCTAAAAGCAAAATATATCCCTCTCATCAGATGAAATGGACACGTAAAAAGTAAAAAAATGAGTAAAGTTTTGTCGCACCTTTTAAAGAATGTAACTGTTATAGTTCTTCCGTAGAAACATTTCACAGTCGTTTTCAAAAAAAATAAAATAAATAAATAAATAAATAAATAAAATAAAAGTACAAAGAACATCAAAACACATTTTATCAAAGTAAGAAAAAAAACATCGTTCGTTAATAAGATGTCTCGAATTTTATTTTTAATCCGTTGCCAGTTGTTAAATAGAAATAAAGAATAAAATGCTCTCGTGAATGAAAAATTTTTGTAAAAATAAATAAAAATAAAAAATTAATAAAAAAAATGAATAAATAAACAAAAAATCGTCTGCCTAGTCAGGGTCATTCCAAGTGAAATCAACAAGCCTCAAAACTTGACTATCGCCAATTTAAAAAAAAATCATAGGGTTGAATCTCTACTAATAATAAAGCTGAAGGTGGGTCTGTCTTTCTTTCTTTCTTTCTTTCTGTCTTTCTTTCTGTCTGTTCGGCGCCAAAACCGTTCGGTCGATTTTCATGCCACTTGGCACAAAATTAGTTTGTAGCATGTAGTTTTGCACCTCGAAGCGATTTTTCGAAAATTCCATTTCGTTCTTTTTCCTTTCGAATTCTTAGCGGAAATTCGAAAAAAAAAAAGAAAGAAATATTTCATACACATTTTTAAGTCTTATGTCATTCGAAAGCTTGAAATTTTCTGCACAAAATGAAGTTTTTTCGAAGTTTCTACGATCATCAGGAGAGCTGTAACAATTGTTTTTAGAATCCCGGAATTCAAGGCTTACCTTCAGTAAAGCAAGCCAAACGATTCTAAAATGGTTGAACTCGAGAATAAAAATTGTTTGAAAAGAGAGATGAAATGAATTATTTTATCAACGGAAATCAACTTTTCATGTTGTTACCATGGTTATGTGTTCATACTTATTTTTGTTTCGTTCTTTTTCCAGCGTTGCCAGACGTAGTATTTTTGATACTACGGTAGTATTTTTTCGGCCCAAATAAGGAGCGTAGTATTTTTCTGGCAACCCTGTTTCCAATATACTAATGACTTAATTAAAAGATTTGGCGGATTTTTTTTTTTTTTCATTTTCATAGATGTCGCATTTCAGCAATATTGATTTTGGCAACGTTTGTAAACAGTAGTATTTTGTAGTATATTTTTTTAGAGGAGGCGTAGTATTTTTCTGTTTCAATTCTCTGGCAACCCTGTCTTTTTCCCGGTGAAAATGTGCTTTGGGACCCTGCTTGGCGCGTTTTTGCGTGTCTCGCGGAATTGAAAGCTCCGAGAGAAACTACGCAAAATAGTCAGGGTTACCACGCTTGGCGCACCTATCGCCCATTTAGCGAGAAAAGGGTACTTAATGCACAGATTAACCAAATATCGTATCAATTGCGATATTGCATCGTTCTTTTTAAAGTGTTTCATTTCGGAAAATGTATTGTTTTGTTTTTAAAGCTAGGAAAGAAAACTTTCTTCTTCTTTTAAACTTTGGTAAGATTTCTGTTGGTTTCTTGGAGCAACAAAATTGTTCTTATTTTCTCTTTTGGCTTATTTTTGTGCATTTCCCCTTGGGGTTGCATTCGAATGTCCCAAGGGGGTGTTTTACCCCTTTTATGGAGTAAATCAGCGTTAATTTCAATGCAGACAAAAGTGATATGAATTGGCGCGACCACTTGGCGATATATCGCCAAGCTTTTGGTTGCCAAGTATTTGCCGGACAAATTTGGCGAAAAAAAATTATTATTTTTTTTTTATTTGGGTTCAATTTGGCGCTATTGGCGATATTTTGCGAAAAATCCACTGAATAATGTTAAAATTAGCGATATTTAGGAGATTAATCATTGTAAAACGTTTCTTTGCATTGTTTCGTGGTAAACTAGGGATATCAATGTTTGAATTGTTATCTTGCTCACTCCAAGCACTATTTTAGCACTTAAGGCATCTACTAAGAAATTTACACGTAAAAGGAAGTAGTGTGGGATCCATACCAGATTTTTATATCGTACTTTGAAGGAATAAAAGTTGAATAAATTTAAAAATAAACATTTTTTTTTGCTATATCAATTATTTTATAAATGAACTTTTAATTTTATACCACGGGCAAAGCCGTGCGGGTACCGATAGTACGTCTATAAAGTGATACAAAAAAAAAAGATTTTTAAATTTTTTTTTCAGCTGTTAGTTTTTTGTGGGAGACCCCCTAAAAAACTCGCTGAAATGCCGTCACTTATAACTAGCATTTCACAGTTTGCAATATTCCTGTATTATATATCTTCAGGAGTCATGGCATTGCAATAAAGTGGTAATAGTGTAAAAAGTCTATGTCCCTTTTCATCCAGATCCCATTGCTGTCTCATTCTGAAATTTTTACCACATATACACTACATTGGGAAGTAATATATATATTTTTTTCAGATTTTAAAAAAATATACTTTTTGAGATATTCAAGGTCAAATAACACTTTTGGTGACCTTGAAATTTTAACATCACGAAAACTTGTCAAGTCATGCATCATATGAAAGCTTGTTTAAAGAGCTTTAAAATGACACATAACAAAAGACTTTAGCTGCAATAGAAGCTGAGAAAATTGAATCTTTGTATGTACCAAAATGCGACTTTTTGCCATTTTTCGAGTTTTTTAGATGGTCCTCCACAAAAAACTAACAGCTGAAAAAAAAATTTAAAATCATTTTTGTTTGTATCACTTTTTAGACGTATTCAACCCTATGATTTTTTTTTTTTTTTTTTTTGAAATTGGTGATGGTCAAGTTTTTAGGCTTGTTGATTTCACTTGGAATGACCCCCCAAGTAGAATCAACTCATCGGAATTTGCTCGGCCGATCAACAAACTGCTCGTAAACTGATCCTGTAACGCACGATGACATCGTTCCGATCAGTATCCGAGCACGGTTTTCGATGAGCTACTTTTCATCGGAAAGCTATATCCTTCCGATCTACTTTCCTGATGAAAATAAGATGAGCTATATTCCATCGGAAAACGATATCCTTCCGATCAAGTTTCCCGATGAAATTCCTCGGCATGGGACTGTTCTGCTCGTAAATTGCTCCAAATCTCATCGAATTCTCATCGGATTTTGCTGCTCGGATTCTGCTCTGCCGATGAGACATATTGGATCATCGGCCGATGAGAATTTCATCGGGTTTCGATGAATGGCCGATCATCGGCCGATGAGATGATGCTGCGGGCCGTCAGTCATTTTTTTCTGAGCCTGCATTTCCGCCATGTTTGCGGAGTCGGAGTCGGAATCAGAGTCCTCACAGAAGATTTTCAGAAAAGTACTTTACATACATTTTTTATCAAAACCGTTTTTTTTACAAAGTTAGTTTGAAGGAAATCCGCCTTTAAGTTCAAAATCAACATTCAATTTTAATTTCCCAGTAGGCGCTCATGTTAAAATTTTTTCTGAACGGTTCATCATTGAACGAAAAATGGTTCAAATTGAAAAGTGAAATATGGGAATGAGTCTCTCCGAGATCTTTTGAACAAAAAAAGTTTATCCAATTCGGACGGTTCATCTCAAAGTTATTAGGTGGAGAAAGGTTGCTTGAACGGTTCAATGTTGAACGAAAAAATGTTCAAATTGAAAATTTAAATACAGTATCGAAGTACCCTTGCCGAGATCTTTCGAACAAAAAAAAGTTTGTTTAAATCGGACTGTTCACTCAAAAGTTATTAGGGGTAAGAGCTTGTTTGAATGGTTCAATTTTGAACGAAAAATTTTTCAAATCGAAAATTTAAAAACGGGAATGAAGTATTCTTGATAAGATCTTTCGAACAAAAAAAAGTTTATTCAATTACGACGGTTCACTTAAAAGTTATTAGGTGGGGAAAGGTTGCTTGAACGGTTCAAAGTTGAACCAAAAATGTTCATATTTAAAATTTAAATACGGTAATAAAGTATCCTTGCCGAGATGCTTCGAACAAAATAAAAATTGTTTAAATCGGACTGTTCACTCAAAAGTTATTAGGGGTGACAGCTTGTTTGAACGGTTCAATGTTGAACGAAAAATTGTTCAAATCGAAAATGTAAATACGGGAATGAAGTATTCTTGAAAAGATCTTTCGAACAAAAAAAGGTTTGTTCAAATCGGACTGTTAACTAAAAAGTTAATATCGCGGGACAGGTTGTTTGAACGGCTCAAAGTTGAACCAAAAATTGTTCAAATTGAAAAATTAAATATGGGAATGAGCTGTACTCGCCGAGATCTTTCCAACAAAAAAAAAATCGTTCAAATCGGAATGTTCATTCAAAAGTTATTAGGGGGGGGGGGGACGACAGACCGACAGACCGACCGACACACAAATTCCCCATCTCAATACCCTATTCTTTCAAATTTTTAATTTTTCGATATTTATTTCATTTTTTTTTTGTTTCTTTTTGAGTTTGTTTTGGACTTGGCGATATTTTTTGAACTTGGCGATATTTTTTGGACTTGGCGATATTTTTTTAACTTGGCGATATTTTTTGGACTTGGGTGTTTCACTCTTCAACTGTACCGTGATTTGATACGAAGTCTAACTTCCACAATAAACCATTCGGTATGACGATTTTTGCACCGCAATTTAAAATACAATGGTTTTGTATATTTAGATATTTTCGCAGTCTTTTTCCTTTTTTCCCCATTTTATATCTTTACCCAAATACTCATTATACTTTTTCTTACTATCATGAAAATGAGTTAATAATTTTAAAGATAACTCTCATAGTTGAATTTCGCTGTCGTGCGATTTAATTTTTGGCAAAACATTTCTTTGATGCTATTTTTTCAAAGGTATTTCGATGGTTGAAAAATTGGAGTTGTCAAAAAATTGCGTGAGTAGCATTTTATTTTGGAAATTCTGTTGTTTTATATCAACCCTATTTAAATGGATGTACCCTAGAAACGGGTCCCTGTGTCATATGTAAAAGTTTGCTTTCGCTATAACCGTGTCCCTAGGGCATTCGTTGTTGTGAATTGTTATCTATATCTTTGAACAGGTTCTATGGCGTGTGAGAAAGTTTGCCTACAATATAAATGGATGGCATGTGTGAATATTTGCCTACCCTATAAACGGGCTCCAATGACAAATATTGTGGTGAATGGTCGGTCATCTGCCCTAAATACGGTTCCTATGAGAAGTAGCGTTGTGAATGTCTGCAAACCTTGTAAACGGGTCCCTATGTGGTTGCCTACCAATCCTATAAGAGGGTCCGCATGGTGTGTGGGAAAGTTTACCTACACTGTTAAAAAAATTTCCTGAAAATAACGAAAAAATATACGGCAGCTGAGTTGCCGGAGTGTTTCCGTTTCGTTAATTATATTTCCGTGATTTTACGGAAAAATGACGAACAGAGCGTTCGTCATTTTTCCGTTAGGCATTTTTTCGTTTCGTAATTCTCCGTTCTTCATTTTTTCGGTTTTTATTATCCCCGCTTATACGTTATAGGCTTATACCTATACGCTTTGACTTATATGTATACATGCAAGATGGAAAATTATTTAAATTTTGCAAATTAACAAGCGCTTTAATAGCAGCTTAATATCAATAGCAAATTATCTATGGAAGTTCAATAAATTAGTCCTTTAAGTGTCGCAAAATGCGTAGATTGTGTAAAACAACAAATGCACAAATTGAAATTTTAAGAAACATTTGAAAATTTGCGAAACAATATAAACATATAAAAAGAACAAACAGAGGGAAATGTGATGCCTTATCTTTTTCGTTTGTTCTTTTTATATGTTTATATTGTTTTGTAAATTTTCAAATGTTTCTCTAAAGTTTCTTAAAATTTCAATTTGTTCATTTGTTGTTTTTTCCAATATACACATTTTGCGCCACTTAAAGGACTAATTTATTAAACTTTCATATATTATTTGCTATTAATATTAAGCTGCTATAAAAGCGCTTGTTTATTTTGCAAAATTTCAATAAATTTCCATCTTGCATATATAAGTATAAGCGTATAGGTATAAGCCTATAATGTAAAAATGTGGGTGATTAAAATATGGGAAAATGAGAAACAGAAAAATAGAGCAATTAAAAAAGGAGCGTAAACTAGCTCACCGGAAAATTATATATACAGGGTGTCCACTCCAATCGTGGACCAATAGCTAATTTCTAAACTGTTAGAGATAAGCATAAAGTTTATTTAGGAAAAAATCTCCAAATTACGAAAGGAATTTTGGGTCTATTCAATGTTTTTCAAAAAATCAAATTTTGAAAGAGTTACGAAATTTAAATTTTTATATAGCCCCCCAGTCCTATCAATCATATTTAGAAAAACATTCTTGACACTGTAACGTTTAAAACTAAAAAAAAATCACTCTTCTACCACAAAAATTGACCGAGTTATGACGTTTTGAAAAATCAAGATTTTGCATTGTTTCATGACGGCATCGAGGGAGCGATCTCTCAATGACGTCATGAAACAATGCAAAATCTTGATTTTTCAAAACGTCATAACTCGGTCAATTTTTGTGGTAGAAGAGTGATTTTTTTTTAGTTTTAAACGTTGCAGTGTCAAGAATGTTTTACTAAATATGATTGATAGGACTGGGGGGCTGTATAAAAATTTAAATTTCGTAACTCTTTCAAAATTTGATTTTTTGAAAAACATTGAATAGACCCAAAATTCCTTTCGTAATTTTGAGATTTTTTCCTAAATAAACTATATGTTTATCTCTAACGGTTTAGAAATTAGCTATTGGTCCACGATTAGAGTGGACACCCTGTATATAAGACAAAATGATGAGCAAAAATGTAAACTTAAAACTCTTACGAATTTTGTTTTTTAGAAAAAGTTTGAAAATATCCGCTCATATACTTCAAACTTTTAAACATCTTGCCTTAAAAAAAATACTAAAGCAATACAAGAATTGGCTTTTTTTTTTTTTTTCATTAAAAATTTTAGTTCATTAAAATAACATGATTTTTTTGAAAAGATTACATCAATCTCGCATAAAATACTCAAATATTTTAAAGATGGAATGATCAATACATAGTATTTCTGAGCGCATAACTTCAAAAAATTAAAAAGTATTAACAAGGTGCATTCTTTTAAAAATATTTTCTCTTATGTTTGAATAAAAATTAAGTTCTTCCGAAAGTTCTTTTTTTCCTTTCTGAATTTGAAACATTCGTGGTTCCTTAAAAAAAAATCCTGTATTGTTACTGATTTCCTCTATTTTCATATATATTTACGTTATGGTGTTCATAGTGATCAACACTTTCAGAAATGCACTCTCAAAATTAACGAATTTTCTTTGTTTTTGATGAAATCACTTCCAAGAATATACCCCGAGCGAACATTTCGTAATTTTTTGGGGATGAATTTCGTCAAATGTAGCGAAATATTTCTTTATCCTAGTATCGTCAAATTGACAATCATTTTCGTAGTTTTGACAACATTAATTTCGTCACATTAACGAAGTAAAGTCATAAAGTAAAAAAGCTAAGTTTTGAAACTAAGCTTTTAAACAGGGGTGATTGTGAGTTCATGAAAAAATACCTGAAAGTTTTGAAAAGAAAATGTGTGTGTGTGGGGGGGGGGGGGGTGCTTTTTTCAAAAACCAAGGCCCCTATTATTTAAGCACACCTAACTTTATAATTATACGTATTTCAAAATAAATTGCCTTTCATAAACAAACAAAACATTTCATACATTCGAATAGTTTCAAATAGTTTTTAGTTAAAAAAAATAGAATTTCATCTTAACATTTTTGTTCGTTGAATATTATTAGTAATTGTCGGAAAATCACCGAAAATTCGAAAAATAATAAAAATACTGAAGGTGGGAAGACAAAAGCATAATTAAAAATGTTTTATTTCCGGTATTTTCGAGCATGAAAATACCAGAATCGATCATGAAAATACCGGAAATCCGGTAAAATACCGGAACACAATCACCCCTGTTTAAATCTTGATATAAAATTACAAAAATCATTTCACTAAATTTTACTAACCCTCAGCACCAGTAAGTTTATACATGCAACTACTAAAATGCACAATTGGTTTACATCATGAAATAACTAACTGTTAAGTCTGGACTCAGATTAAAATAAAAATAGCAGTAACAAAAATAAAAATTCTTACCTCTTAAATAAAAATTTTAAATTTTTGTTGATCAAAAAAGGCAACAATAGAGCGAGTAGATTTTAAAATATACTAACACGCCCTTTTGTTGCCCATTTTGATTCTATTCATTGCCATAAACGAAGTCTTCTTAAAAATGTTGAGCTAGAAAATGCTGGATACCGAATAACACATGAAAATATCCAAATTATTTTTCCAGTCAATTTGATTAACTATGCAGAATCCTGGAACAATTCTTCTTCGAATGCTATCACAATAGTCAACGCTCTTCGACGAAGCATTTTCAAATTGAAACAAAATGGCGCACACATAATAACGTCCTGAGGAACACGATTAAATAACATTCGACAGTGATGTTTTTTGTAAAGTAGCTATCCAAACGACCAGACACCAGATGTCCTCTTTTCCATGCTAATGCGAATAATACAGCTTTCACAGAAGCGTAAACATGCACATTAATTCTCGATGACTTTGCGTTACTTTTGCTGCGCACTTTGATTCAGTTATGAATCATTTATGCTGCCGTCGTTTCTGCGCAAGCGCAAGTCTCTTCAGACTGTATCTAACTCACTCGTTCGGTTATATTTCAACCACAAAACCGGGTAAATTCCGTTTTTTGTTTCTCCAACTTGGTAATTCACGGAATAGTTCCGTTTTTTCAAGGAAAAGTTCTGTTTTGAAACGAAAACGGAAATTTACTGTTAAAATCAGTAAAAATCTTCCTGAAAATTCAGGTTTTTTTTAACAGTGTAACCTATAAATAGGTTTCTAAGGAATGTGTAAATGTCTGCCTACTCTATAAACAGAATCATATGGCAAAAAGAGCTGTGAATAGTCGCATACCCTATAAACGGGTAACTATAGTTTGTGTGAATGTCTGCCTACGGGTCCCTAAGGCATGCCGGAAGGTTTGCCTACCCTATACAAGCGTCCCCATGGGAGGAGTTGTTGTGAAAAGTCGCCCACTCTATAAACGGTTTTCTATGTCAAGTGTTGCTGTGAATGTCTGCCTACCCTATATTAAGGATCCCTATGGCATGTATTGCTGTGAATGGTCGTTCACCATATAAACGGATCCCTATGGCATGCGTGAATGTTTGCCTACCCTATAGACAGGTTCCTATTCCATATCTGAATGCCTGCCGACCCTATTAACAGGCTCCTACGACAAGTAATTTTTGAATGCTGGCCTTCCTTATCAACAGGTTTCTATGGCAAGTGTTGTGAATGGTCACCTACCCTATAAACGGGTTCCTATGGCAAGTATTGTTGTGAATGTCTACCTGTCCCATAAACGGGTCCCGAAAGTATGCGTGAATGTCAGCCTACCCTATAAACGGGTTAATAGGGCATGCATGAAAGTTCGCCTGCCCTATAAACGGGCTCCTGCTGCAAGTGTTGTTCTGAATGATCGTTTACCATATATACGGGCTCCTATGGCATATCTAAATACCTTCCTACCCTATAAACAGGTTCCTATGGCATGTGTTGTAAACGGTTGCCTACCCACCCTATAAATGGATACCTTCGACAAGCGTTGTTTTTAATGATGGCTTAACCTCTGAACGGGTTCTCATGGCAAGTGCTGTTGTGAATAGTCGACTAACCAATAAACCGGTTCCTATGGTAAATGCTGTTGTGAATGTCTGCTTACCCTATAAACGGTTTTCTATGGCAAGAGTTGTTGTGATTGGTCGCTTACCCTCTAAACGGGTTCCTATGGAAAGTATTGTTGTGAATAGTCGACTATGCTAAAAACATGTTCATATGGCAAGTGTTGTTGTGAATGTTTGCCTATCTTAAAAACGGGTTCTTATGGCATGTGTGAATGTCTGACTAACCTATATAAAGGTCCCCATAGCAAGTGTTTCGTTTACCCAATTAACGGGCAAGTGTTACTGTGAATGTCTGCTCACCCTATAAAAGGGTCCTTATAGCATGTGTAAAAGTTTGTCTACCCAACAAACCTGCCCCCATATTAAGTGTTGCTGTGAATGGTCGCCTACCCTATGAACGGGTTCCTATGGCAAGTGTTGTTGCGAATGTCTTATTACCTTATAAACAAGTCCTTATGGCATGTGTGAAAGTTTGAATACTCTATAAACCTGTCCATATGGCATGTGTGAAAGTTTGAATACTCTATAAACCTGTCCATATGGCATGTGTTGTTGCGAATGGTTGCCTAACCTATAAACGAGTCCCAATGGCGTGTGTGAGAGTTTTCCTGCCCTATAAACGGGTTCGATGGCAATTCTGAATGTCTGCCTGCCCTATAAACGGGTTCCCATGTCCAATATTGTTGTGAATATCTGCTTACCCTATAAACGGGTCCGTGTGGTATGTGTGAATGTCTGCCAACCCTATAAATGGTGTCCTTGTGGTATATGTGAATGTCTGTCTGTCCTATAAAAGCCTCCCAAAGGAATGCGTGAAAGTTTGCCTACCCGATGAGTGTATTCCTATGGCAACTGGTGTTGTAAATAGTAGACTAACCTATTAACCCGTTCCTATGGCAAGTGCGGCCGGAATGTCTGCCTACCCAATTAACGGGTTCCTGTGATATGTGAAAGTTTGACTGCTCTGTTACAGTTTCCTATAGCAAGTGTTGTTGTGATTGGTCGCCTATCCCATAAACGGGTCCCTATGGCGCGTGTGAATATCTGCCCACCAAATAAACGGGTCCCTATGGCGTTTGTGAATATCTGCCTACCCTATAAACAGGTACCTACGGCGTGTGGGGATATCTGCCTGTCCTCTACACGGATTCCAATGGCAGGTGTTGCTGTGAATGACTGCCTACCCCTTAAACGGATTCCAATGCAAGTGTAGCTGCGAATGTCTGCCAATCCTATAAAAGGTTTAGCCTAGAAACGGGTCCCTAAGGCATGTGTGAAAGTTTGCCTACCATATAAATGGGTCCCTATAGCAAGTGTTGTTGTGAATGTCTGCCAACCTTTTAAACAGTTCCTCCCATGGCATGTGTTGTTGTGTACACCCCCTACGGTCTAAACCAGCGGTCGGCAACCTAAATTGACAAAAGATCGACTTCCAAGTTTAATTTGAACACAAGATCGATTATCCGGAAAGATCAGAGGTGGGTGGAAGGATGCCAGGCTAACGAGGGGCGCTCTTGGCTGTCAGCGGGCCTTGCTTTACATTTATAATGGGGACCAGCCCTCAATAGGGCCTTTAACTAGGTATCTAGTTCCGTAAAGAAGTTTAAAAAAAGAACGCAGTCAAGTAACGAAAATATAAGTCGGCTCGGTACTCCGCGGCCCCCTTTCTTTAGCCGCTGTGCCCAGGACAGCTGCCTGGATTGCTCGGTCCTGGTGCCGCCCCTTCTCACAATTTAACAGCAACTTCAACTTTTCCTTCAACTAGATGCTAGAAATAACATAGCACACGGATGTTTTTATAGCCGAAATAGACGATAGATGAAGTTGCAGTTGAATTAGGAGCTACGTTGAAAGAATTCTCATGCGTGTGATATCCGTTTTAGTCCGATCTTCAGATGTGTTAGAAAATTCGCTTAACTGTCACTATAATTAATTTCTACATTTCGAATAAATGTTAGCGAAGCTTCTCCGCGAGAAATTAGCTCGAAAAGTTTTGAAAAATAAAATGTGCATTAACCCTTTCCCGCTCGCTCCCTTAAAAATCACAGGATGAAATTCCACCCTTTATTTCTCGCTCCCATGACATTTCCGGGCTGGATGTTAACGTAGTAACGCACCAATAAGAGTAAAATTAATTCATTTCTTTTGCCCCAAAATATTTTACTTCTCATTGTACACATCAGATAGCAACACCAAGACATTTAATAATCATTTTTTAATGTTTAAAACACATATATTCTGAAAATTTCTTGCTTGCTGGAAAACCAACCTGAAGTCCTGGTAACCCCGAATGTTGGTTTTTCCTAAAAAAATAATTTTATAAGTTTCATGCTAAAAACCGGAATCAATGTCTGTGTTTGTTTTTCAAACATTTTGTACAATTTTAAGGGAGGAAAAAAAGGCAACTTTATGACCATTTTCCTGAAAATTAACCGATCTTTACGGGGTCAACAATGCTTAGCAGTTTTTAAATCCTCTTTTTCCTGTATCGAGCGCTACTCCACGATAAACTTTTGTTGTTACTATCCAGATGTAGAAAATGCACAGCAGTTGACTTCCGCGGGATAGCTTTAAGAACTAGGTCCAACCGCTAATCCAAAACTGCATTTATCTGCGATGCAACGGACGCTCAGTCCCTCAACGGAGTTCGTGTGTTCTCTACCCCCGCGCGCACCGTCTCATATCCTATCCTCCCCGATTGCGTCACGGTCATCGTTTTTATTGGCTGTCAACTCGACTCCGCCCTCAACTCCTTTCGACCAATGAAAGCGAGACAAGAGGTGGGGCGTCCGTGACAAACTTGGCAGTTCTCGTTTATCAAGTGGGAGCAGTCACTGCGCTGCCACTTTTTTGCTGTTGCCGTTTCGTTTTGTGTTTTCTCGCCCCGTTTTTCTTTTTTTTCTTCTAGTTTTCTTTTTTTCTTTTCCGAGGGAGTGAACATGGAACAAGTGAGGGTTTTCTGTTTTGATGCGCGCACAGGGAGAAATTTCAGGGTATCTTTGTTTTGGTTTTGTTAGCGAATAAAAACATGGTATTTAACGTAAGGTTAAGAGAGTAGGGGACTAATCTCCGTCGCTTGGGACTGCCTTACCCTTTTCTTACGTAATGAGAGCATTTATGAAGATGCAAAACAAGAATTTCTTTTTCGCATTTATAGGTCATAGCCGTCCCTCTTACTTGATTACACTTTAAGTTAAACACATTTTTTTCTCATTCAGTAATTCAATTCGATTTTAAGACTTGCGGCAAAAATAGTGTTTTGGCAACATTAAGTCATATGAGTTCAAACCAGGGGTGCCCATCCCCCCTCCAAGCTCAATGGCGCAAATTCCCCCCCCCCCAAAAAAAATGTTCACAACCCTCTTGGGCTTATTATTTTTACCCCTCATTTTTTATTTTATTTATTTTTTTAAATATTATATTTAAATATTCATTTTTTAATATTATTTATTTACTTTTTAAAATATTATTATTATTATTTTTAAATCACACCTATTATTATTTTATTTATTTTTTAAAGTACTAATTATGCGCAGAATAGGAACGCTTTTTTTACTCTTCCAGACATTCCAAGCACACACATACAAAATAAATAAATAAATAAACAAAAAATAATAATAAAGAAATGAAAGAAATAATTTAATTAAAAAATAAATGAGTGAATAATTTTTATTTAAAAAAAACAGTAAATAATTTAAATAAATAAACAAATTAGTTTTAAAAAATCCCCCCCCCCAGAAATTTTGATGGCGCAGCTTGCGCCATAATCCCCTCTGTGGGCACCACTGGTTCAAACCGATATGATTTTCCCATAACATGACATCTTTAACTGTTTTTTTTTATAACTTTTAACGTGATTTAACTAATCATCATTTTTTGGTTTCTGTTCAGGAATATTTTGACGATAGAATCAGCTTTCTTTCATGCTTCGTATCTCTCCCTTCCCGCTTTTCGGGAAAGTTAGGTAAAATAGCCACGAGGCCTTGTTAAAGGGGCGTAAATTTTAATCTTCATAGTGACATCGTAAAAACGGAGGTACTACCCAATGTTGGATTGGGGAGGGGGGGGGGGGTTAAAATTGCGCTTTTAAGGCTCAATGTTAGAAAAATTCTAGGAAGAGCCCCAAATCTTTTTCCATCCTTTATCGTCCCTAAAAGTGTTTTTAAGTCTTTAACTTCGAAAAAAGTGAGCACCCTTCTCTCCAGAGACGTATGTAGGCAAACCACTTCAGAGAGGGTTGTTCGAGGGGGATCATTTCAGTAAATATTATTAGCAAAAGTAAATCTCTTGAATCTTTGTTATCATTCCTAAACATAATGTGATAGGGATACATCTTTATTAAAAAAAAAAAAAAAAACTATTTCATCACTAGGACTAGTGTTAAGGCATAAATTGTTTTACACAAAAGCTGATTAATGAGTCAAGACTAGAAAAACTTCTTAACTGATAGAAGTTTTTCTTGCAACCCGGATGCAAGTATACGCAGTACTTTTAAATCTTTGTAATTTAATAACATTTTTCTTTTTCACTTGAAGGGCCGATCGAAAGAAGGGGGTTACGTTAGAGTAATTCAGGCGTACAGATTAAATGCCCCAGTTATTAGTTTTCATAATTACACCCACACAGTGCACTGGTGATCATTTTTTTTCAAAAGTCAACCCTAAATCGTTGCTTCGGTAGCAAAACTTTTCAATCAAATGAGCAAACTGAATTTTGTATGACACAATTATTAGAGTGAATTATATTAAATTGGACATACTTTAAAAGCTAAAATTGGTATCAGCAATTTTGGATGCTTCATTAGAGAAATTACGTTCTACCATATAACAATTACTTATTATAAAGTATTTGAAAATGTGTAAACATTTGACAAGAAACCCTTTATTTATATTTTACTCTGTAACGACGCCGTCTTAATAAATTTTGGAATAGACTTGAAGTTAAGAAACAGTCTAAATATTGCATCGAAAAAGCTAAAGGTACTTTCTTCCCCTTTCTTTTAAATTTTTTGAACTGCTTCTTCAAAAACCTTCTTTCTCAAAGATAATCTAAAAGAGCCTTCGTTGTCGAAAACAATTTCGGAACGAACCAATTCACAATCCCCTTTCCTTTTGTCACTGCCAAAAATAAAATTTATTTGCGCATGTGCTTTTTTTTTCTTAATTTTATGTTGAAAAAATTTCGGAGAGGGCCATCTAATTGCCTCCATACCTTTCATTTCATTAAAGATAGCCGAAAATAGCGTTTTTAAAGCATTATTTTTTGAAAGTTGCCGGCAGCAGCCCAAAATCACCTAAAGCCACCAAAGGCAGTCTAAAATTAATTCTAAAAAAAAAAAAAAAAAAGAAAGAGAAATCTGGGGTACCCTAAAACTACTTTTTCCTTAGTACCTAGATTTTCTCAAAGGGAAAAGCACCAGTGCCGATTCTTTGATTTCATTTATCACCGATTTCAGCTTATGCGATTGTTTGCCTGATTGTTAGGTTGTATTTTTTATTTTTCTATTCTTTTATTAACTTTCTTAACCAGTATTTAACTGCACATAATTTAATCCTAGGAATTTATTTCAATCTAAGCAAATTATTTTTAAAAAAACTTTCATTAAATGATACCAAGTAAAGAGGTCTGCTGCACTCCCTAGTCTACTCCACAACATTTGAAGAAAATAAGTGAGGCAAAGTGAGGCTATGTGAAATCAACAAGCCTCAAAACTTGACCATCACCAATTTCAAAAAAAATTATAGGGTTGATTACGTCTATGAAGTGATACAAAAAACTGATTTTAAAATTTCTTTTCAGCTGTTAGTTTTTTGTGTGAGACCGCTTAAAAAACTCGAAAAATGGCAAAAAGTGAAATTTTGGTACATACAAAGACTCAAGTTTCTCAGCTTCTATTGCAGCTAAAGTCTTTTGTTATATGTCATTTTAAAGCTCTTTAAACAGGCTTTCCTATGATATGTAACTTGACAAGATTTCGCGATGTTAATATTTCAAGGTCACCGAAAGCATAATTTGACCTTGAATATCTCAAAAAGTGCATTTCTTAAAAATCTTTAAAAAATATATATATTACTTCATAATGTGGTGTATATGTGGTAAAATTTTCAGAATGGGACAGCAATGGAATCTGGACGAAAAATGACATAGACTTTTTACCCTCTTACCACTTTATTGCAATGTCTATGGCTACTGAAGAGATAAAATACAGAAATACTGCAAACTGTGAAATGTTATATACAAGTAACGGTTGGCACATTCCAGTTCTTGGTTTGAGAGGTAATAAATCATTCCTGTTGCCTTTCACCTAAGGTCTACTTTCGAAATAACGGCACTAATATTTAATAAAATGTTATTATATATAATAAATGTTTGATTGGGCAAATGAGCATATCAAATGAATTAATTTTCAATATTGCACAATTGAATATTATAGACAGGAAGTAAACCAAAAGTGGAATGTGCCAACCGTTACTTGTAAATAACATTTCACAGTTTGCAGTATTTCTGTATTATATCTCTTCAGTAGCCATAGACATTGCAATAAAGTGGTAAGAGGGTAAAAAGTCTATGCCATTTTTCGTCCAGATCCCATTGCTGTCCCATTCTGAAAATTTTACCACATATACACCACATTATGAAGTAATATATTTTTTTTTGCAGATTTTTAAGAAATGCACTTTTTGAGATATTCAAGGTCAAATTATGCTTTCGGTGACCTTGAAATATTAACATCGCGAAATCTTGTCAAGTTACATATCATATGAAAGCCTGTTTAAAGAGCTTTAAAATGACATATAACAAAAGACTTTAGCTGCAATAGAAGCTGAGAAAATTAAGTCTTTGTATGTACCAAAATTTCACTTTTTGCCATTTTTCGAGTTTTTTAAGCGGTCTCACACAAAAAACTAACAGCTGAAAAAAAATTTTAATATCAGTTTTTTGTATCACTTTATAGACGTAATCAACCCTATAATTTTTTTTGAAATTGGTGATGGTCAAGTTTTGAGGCTTGTTGATTTCACATGGAATTACCCAAAGACGTTTTTGCTTGCCATCACGCTTTGAAAAGAGATTTCCTTTTCTTTTTTTTTTGCTTTCGAAAGAGACAGAATTAATGTGAATTCATAAAACATGAGATAAATTTAATGCGGCGAAATTATTGATGCGCAATTTAGTGCTTTGAATGAAATATAGAAAACAGAAGTTACAAGACTCAAAAACGTATTTTAGGCCTTTGTTGACTTCAGGGGAGGGACGAAGGAAAGGGAGACTGGGTTACCCCCCCCCCCCCCCACCGAAATTTTACAGAGCCTTGAAGCGTTTCTTTTAGTCACTTTAAAGATTCTTGGTTATATTATTTCTGTAAATTTGTCGCTCTTTTTAAGTTACCCAAGTAGCATCAACTCATCGGATTTTGCTCGGCAGATCACAGAACTCCTCGTAAACTAATCCCGTAACGCACGGTGACATCATTTCGATCAGTATCCGAGCACGGTTTTTGATGAGCTACTTTTCATCGGAAAGCGATATCCTTCCGATCAACTTTCCTTCTAAATTCATCGGCACGGGACTGCACTACTCGTAAATTGCTCCAAATCTCATCGTATTTCGAGCAAAACTCATCGGATTTTGCTGCTCGGATTATGTTTGGCCGATGAGACATATTGGATCAATTCCCGGTGAGAACATCGGAATTCAATCATCGGCCGATGAGAATTTCATCGGTTTTCGATGAATGGCCGATCATCGGCAGATGAGATTATGCTGCTTGGGTATTCCGCTGGTTTTTACGAAAGATCTCCCTTTCTCTCTCTCTCTTTTTCCCCTTTAGTTCTCTCATCTCAAGAGTGAAACCGAAAAGGAAAATACTTCTGCATTTGGTGACATACATTGCAAAAAATGTACTGTTGTTTTTACAGTATAATAATGGCAAACGAGGTACCAATTTAAAACTGCAAAATGCACAGTAATAAACTATAAAACTAGTAATTTTACAGTTTCTTATTGTAAAGTTAGAAATCTTGCAGTTTATTGACGTAAAATGTAGCTGTATTATACTGTAAAAACAACAGTATAAATACTGGCAGCAGAGGTTCCAGTTTAAAAATGGAAAATACAAGGTAATAAACTGTAAAATTAGCAATTTTACAACTTATGGCCGTAAAATTAGCAATTTTTACATCTTATTACTATAAAATTAGCTGTACTTTACGATAAAAACAACATTCGTTTTTTACAGTGTATAAGAGATGTCTAAGACTACTTTTTTTGTGATTATGGTGCAGGTAGGCAAAAGTCAAACTTAATTTTGCAGAACTTAAATAAGATAAATGATAATTTTTCATTTTGCTGGCTGAAAACATTCCTTTGTTTATATGCCTAATGAGGTACATTGTGAAGATCCTGCATTGCAAATTTAAAAAAAAAAGGAAAACCAGAGTGAGGTGAAACTCCAGATGTCAAAAGCTTCCGGAAGACTTCCGCAAGCAATTGCCTCCCAAATAAACCGACTTAGTGTGAGCGGAGTCATTGTCGATAAAGATCCCCCGTCCTATCGGAGTGTTAATAGCGCTGGCGGCATCTTATGACGACGAGATAACTCGTCTTCCTTGCGACGATGATAAGCATCACTTAGTTCTACGGGAGAAAGGGACTGAATGCAAAATTTCTGTCGTTTCCAGGCAGTAATGCTCAAGGGTTGTTTTCTTTGCATAGTTTTTTTACTCAATTAACAATACACTAATAACGCTATTTAATTGCTATTGGGTAAGTTATTTTAAAGCATATAATGCTCTTTCTTCTGCTGCTAGATAATTTTAAAAAGGAAAGTCGAAAGTTCGAAGAAGTCTCAATTCACCTTAAAGCAACACAAGAAAAAAGAAGGGGGGGGGGGACAAGTAGGCATTGAAACCAAGAAAAAGTGCATGGTTTTAACTAAGACTATTTACAATAAGAATTGTTATAAAATAAACAATTAAGATTTGAAAAATAGGATAAGTGTTCTGAACAGCAATATATGTCCAATCTGCAATTCTGGAACAATGAACTCTGATCATTTCTTGGTCTTTGCAGGACTAGATAGTGTTATCTGTCACACAAAGGGAATGAAATTGCCCAAAAAGCCATATTGGGATGCAAGAGACTACATGGTTTAAGGACACCTGCCTTTTCCTTGCCACTTGATTTTCCTTGAGCAGCCCTAGTGTTTGTTGTTATTCTCCCATCGTTGACTTTTGTTTTGTTGCTTGTTTCTTCCCCTTATATGTATTTTTCCTTTACTTAGTATTAGGGGGGGGGGTGTTAGATTGCGCGGATCTCCGTGCGCTCACCCACATACTTGCTTGAGACATAGCAAGGATTTTTATTCGGTAAGGCAGAAGTTTAACAATAAAATAACTAGATGGCGCCACCATAATTTAAATGGGGAAGACTAATCTGCAAAAAATAGGTATATTTTGCATTGATATTTAGTTTGGCATGCCTCGAAAAAATGTCAGTTATTACAAAATAAAATAAAAAGAATTAAAAAACGTTTTCCTTTGTGGATTAATTAACGCTCAGTACAATTTTCGTTACTAAAATGTTCAGATTTGATTTTTTAATAGTTAAAGCTCGATTAACCTCTGAAGTTATTTAAAACGCAATCTTTTTACGCTGCACCTAATTTTTGTCTGGGGATTTTTTTTGTCTAACTTTTACATTCATTGAAACTGAATTCACTGGTGCTACAGATATTATTTGCAAAAGTGATCCAACAGAATTCAGCTTCTAGTTTCTAGTATTTTCTCCTTTTTCCCAACTGACATGGAAATTCTGTATGCATTACATATGGTTCGATTACAATTCTTATAGTTATTCATATAGGTTAAATCATATGACTGCAATGGAGTAAAACAAAGGAGATTTTTAAGTTTTTATGGCAGAAAGTTACGAGGACTTTTTTTGGTCTTGTTTCGAATCTTCTCAAAGAAAAAAGTATTCGCAAACAGAAAGCCGAATTTTTGGTCAAAGTTCTTAGGGCCCCCATGAACATTCTGAGAGAAAGTTCAAGCTTTCCGACCCTTTTCTGTAGTCAGGCTCTGGTAATCGCAACAAAGAGTTTCATTTCTTCATCTTTCTCTAATTGAATCGTTAATTTCAGAAACTACTCAGACGACAAAATTTCTACTTTTAAGAAAACATTTATTTCTTCACGTTAAACTATTTAATAGCGATTACAGCAATATTTCCTGAAAGAAATATATCTAAATATGCATACATTTCAGTTTAAAATATTGAAATCCTAATCGAATTTTTCATAAACAACGATAAAAATACTTTTCCAAACTTTTAGTGTTTGTCGCTTGAGTGGTTTCTGAAATAAACGATTCAAATACCTTTTACATCTTTTCCAAACAGAAGAAGGATAAAAAATGTGCAAAACGGAAGTTATCAAAAAACGAGTCTTAAGCACCATTTTTTAATCAAATAATTATCCAACTTCATTTGAATTACTATTAGATTTACAATCATCGTCCAATAAGCTTCAAAAGAACTTATGGTGTATCTTTTCAAAATACCCATTTACTCTCTTCCTTTCTCTGGAAACTTTCATCCTACGGAAACGATACACCATCAGGCAGGTTTTGTAAAAATGCCAGCGTGCAACGGGTATTTTAGTTGAGCTAAATGATAAACAACTTTTTCACAAGTATTTGTTTTAGTACAACAACAAAACTAATTGAAGCAAATACACCCTCATCTCGGTCATGATATCGTGAGACTGCAGTTTCGTCCTTATTCTGGACTCCTCAGTCGGGAATAGCCAATAACTGAGTTGGAGGCAGATATTGGCGGTCATTGTCTATTCCTGACTGAGGAGTCCAGAATAAGGACGAAACTGCAGTCTCGGGATGTTTTTTTTTCACATACTCCAGGGTCCCCCGTACCTACCACAACTCGTGGTTTAACCGGGATAGAGCAGAGCCCCGAAGAGCGCTCTGCTCTTTTTGAACCAGAACCAAGGGTAGAGCAAACCCTTGGCCCACCACCCCCATAGGTATCGTTTCACTTGGAGGACTTTATGACCACGACATTTTTAACCCCAGCCAACATTAATCAAGACGGTGGATCTTTGATCGGCTGGATCGAACCCGGGTCTCTCCGGTCACGAGTCCGACGCCTTACCGATCGGGCTACCACGGCCCAAAAAATGTAAATGTCTCAGGATGTCATGAACGAGCTGTGGGTGTATTTGTTTCAGTTCGTAGCCCTGGCTTATGGGCGGTAACTCATTGCAAAAACAAAATTAATTATTTTTATTTTGTTACTCTTAAAACTAGATGAACCCGCAAAGAGCATCTCCTACTAGTGTCTTCTCCTCGATTTGGTACTTAGGAATTATTTTGTTAAACTATATACAAAGATTTTTCAGTGTTAAACGCTTGGCAAAATTTGGAATGTCCCAGACACTTTCATAACTGAATGCTACGTGAAACAAAACTTGGACCGAGCACTATTTCAGATGTGAGCGTTTTTTCTTTAAAGTTAATTTTTTTAATTTGATTCTTATCTCGAAAAGTTATTTCACACCGCTAATACAATTCGACCTGTGCACTTTTTATAGTTCTGAGAAGATTTAGATGATTTACAATTTAGCTGATGTTGTACCAATGTGTGTCGGGGAGGAGGGGGATGATATAAGGACCAAAATGGAAAAAATATATGTGTATAGATATTAAATCTTTTTTTTTTAAATACATTTTCTTTGTCAGTACAAGACTTAATAAGCACCTTGCACATAATAAGAGTTTATTGCTACAATTTATTTTTGAAACGCTATTCAAATTTCATCTGTCATCTGCATGATGCATCGCAGTTATTACCGAGAAATAAAATCGGTTGCCACTAATTTTCTTCTTAAATGAAACCGACCCTTGCATATTTATGGGAATATTCACTTGACAGCAGATCACTCATAATTTGGACATTAAAAAGCGCCGCGTCTTAACCGATCCATTTTGGACTTTCTTTGAATAGCTTATAAATGGTTGGAATTTGGATCGATGGGATTCCTAGAGACTTCTCTGTCAAAACGCTCAGGTAAGTCCGTAAAAGAATATTTGAGATCACCCTGTAATTTCAATTGAGTATAGCAAGGAATTTTGAGGTAATGATCGAGTTAGGATTCAAGCACCTTTTTTTTCCTGTAACAACTTAAGGATGAGCCCGCATTTCTATTTTATTCCGAAAATTATCTTTTAATTTTTTCTAAAATCGAAATCAGAGAGCGTTTTACCATGAAGACAAGCCCGTCATTTGGGGGAACAAGGGGGTCGATTGCTCCCACCTCTTGACTTTGGAAAATCAATGTATTTTTGTGTAAGTGGGAGTGGTTTTTTATCTTTTTCGGTTTTATTCAATTGAATATATATCTTTGATCACCTGCCCTCTGAAAAAAATTGAAATGAGGGCCCTGTACCTGAAAATACGGATGACGCGCCGCTGTGTAAGTGTGAAAAAAAAAATTATTACAAAATATAATGACTTCCTTTTATCTTTCTTTATTTAAGTTATAGTCCACATCCTGATGATAATAATTAAATAGCACAGCCTAATTTATTGTTTTTGTTTGTGCATCGTGGAATATTTTACTGAGCTGGAAAAAAAAGGTGCGGCTTAACTATTGGATTTTTATACCTTTAAAATCTGTACGAATTCAAATAATAATTAGTACCAGGGGACCGAGCCCACTCGGTTAAAAAAAAAAGAGGTTTGTAAACTCGTGTTTTTTTCTAAAATGCAAAGTACGTATTTAGATAAACTTGAAAAGCATATTTTGCCTTTGGTTGCAATTACGCATTTAAAACAGCCGTAATTTGTTTTAAAAAACACAATCTTATTTAATCCATGCTCACCGTAAAATCACACCCAATTTCATTTCATTTGGCGCCGAAAGCGCGGGAGAGGTTGATGAGAATGGATGCAGAGTCCCTGTTCTCCAGTACGCATTTGGTTACAGTTGGTATTGACTTTCACTTCACTTCACACTCCAAGGTTCTTCCCCGTACATACCACAACTCGTGGTTTAACCGGGATGGGGCCCCGAAGAGCGCTCTGTTCATTTTTTAACCAGGCCCAAGGGCCGAGCAAACCCTTAGCCCAGCATCTCACAGAGGTATCGTTTCACTTGGAGGATTTTATGACCACGAACATTTTTAACATCCCCTAGCCACCATTAATGAAGACGGTGGATCTTTGATCGGCTCGGCTCCCTCTATATGATCGGACCGGGACCCTCCGGTGACGAATCCGACGACTTACCGATCGGACTACCGCGGCCCACACCCAATTCTAACTTTATTTTGATTGCTCTCTTTTAAATTTCAAAAACAATAATAATTATCTAATTATCACGTGTTGCCACAACTCGTTTGCCAAATACCATACAAATTTAAATTTACGTTGATGTGATTAAATATGAAATCTATTGTTATAATGAAACTTTTGAATAAGTGAAACAGCCTGTATAAGAGACTATATCTAGTGAAGCCTTGCTTTAACATTTCAAAAACAATAGCAATTTAATGTTGCCAAATACCATAAAATTTAAACTCGCGCTGATGTGATTAAATATGAAATCCAATTGTTATAACAACACGTGGTCGCTAGGAAACAGTAACAAAGAAAGTAATCATAAAGAAAATGGCGAATTAAAAGCTTCTCAAACTTTCAATGAAGGCACAAAAAAAAACGGGTTTTTTGTGAAAACTCGCGTTTTTACAGAAAAAACGCCGACGTAGATGAACTCAGAAACCAAAACTCTATCTAAATACAAACTTTTATCGAAATCGTTAGAGCCGTTTTCGAGATCCGAAAAATAAATATATATATATATATATATATATATATACAAGAATTGCTCGTTTAAAGATATTAGATATTCCACTGCATCCTCTAGACCAAAGTATGTAGTTGACTGTAGCATTACTTTCATATGAGTATTACAACATTTTGACCTCTTAAACGTTTGGAGCGTTTCCACTAATAAATAACTTAAACGAATTTAAATAATTAACTTTTTGTTTTGCTCGAAAGGAGACTGAGCTTTCCCTAACTTCAGAGATTAGTCTGGCCCTGAACATACCCGCAAAAATGTCTAGTTTGTGCAAAAAGATTGAGTATGTTCATCTTTATTGAATTCAAGTCTGTTCTGTAAACTATACAATGTACTCTACATTAAACGTTTAAGCAATTTCTCTCCGAACGTATTGCATACCTGAACAGTACAACGGTCTCCATCCTCCCAAGTACACTAAAAAATGAATGTTGTTCTTACAGTAGCATACAGTTAATTTTATAGTAATAAACTACCCAAGTAGCACACTTCGTTTTTTAAAAGTTGTAAAATGGTTATTAACGTTGTAACAACCGCTTAAAAACGTTTATAAAACGTTTAATGGTTATTTGTGCTACCTGGGTATGAAAATGGCTAATTTTACAGTAATAAACTAAATTTGCTAGTTTTACAGTATTAAAGTGCAAAATTGCTAATGTTACACTAATAAACTGTTAAGTTACTAATTTTACATTTTATTACCTTGCATTTTAGTTTTAAACTGGAAACTGCTGTCAGTATTATACTGTTGTTTTTAAAGTAAAATACAGCTAAGTTTTACAGCAATAAACGGTAAAATTTCTAATTTTACAATAAGAAACTGTAAAATTGCTAGTTTTACAATTTATTACTTTACAGTTTTAAATTGAAGCCTCGGCTGCCAGTATTGTACTGTAAAAACTACAGGTCATTTTTTGCAGTGTACAAATGAAATACCTAATTACACGTCTTCAGAGAGATTTACCATTGCCTGCTTGTCATGTAATTTTTACCCCATCCCATCCGATAGCATCTCCGCATCCAAGAGCATGCTTAGTTGCGGATGAATAACTTTTGGCTCGCTGCTACCCGAAACTATCAGGTACACACTTCCACTCTCCCTTTTTAACTTTATCGTTAGTTGGAGAGAGAGAGGAAAAAAAAAAACGTTTCTTCGCTTAATAAACTCCGGGTACAATTCCAGCCTTCCCCTCCCCAGATGTGTGTCGTATATTTAACCGACAGAAGGACCCGGCTGGCACAGTGGAGATAACATTTGCAAAAGGCTTTTAAACGTTTCGCGCCATAGATTTCGATCTTTTTCTTTTTTCTCCAGTTCCCTTCTTGATGTAAAACCGACTTTTGGCACGAGGATATAAAGCGCTCTTTGTCTGGGAGTATTTAGAAGTTGGCTTGTTAGGTGATTTTATTTTTTTCTTGCTGGAGCAGACCAAATGAAGCGTCATTTATCATGGACGCTGAAAAGGATATTGTGTTGAAGGTATCAAAAACTTAATCATCGTATGGTAGATTTGCAACATTTCGTCTGATCACTTGACATTTTTAAGAACATTATGGCATTTATTGAATTAGTACATTTCTTTTCCTTAAATGAAAAGGCTGCTTGTCGGATAACATTCAAACTTTAGGTGTAAAATGTTTCTTTTTTATCTTGTTGGAAAAGACCAAATGAGGTTCCATTTATTATGAACGCTGAAAATGATATTGTGTTGAAGGTATTAAACAATTAATCGTCGTATGGTAGATTCACAACATTTTTTCTGATCACTGGACATTTTAAAAAACAAAATAGCTTTCATTGAATTAGTATAAAGGAAAAAAAAGCGAAAAGTCCGTTTGTATCCAGGTGGGAAACATTTAAAATTTAGAGGCAAAATTATTATTTTTTTCTCGGAGAAGACTAAATAAAGTTTCATTTATTATGGAAGCTGGGAAGGATATTGTGTTGAAGGCATCAAACGCTTAATCATCGCATGGCAAATTTGGAACATTTGGCCTGATTATTTGACACTTTTTTGAACCTTATGGGGTTTATTACATTAATGCAATCTTTTTAATTCAGTCGAGGCCTGTTTTATTTATTCGAGAAGCATTTAAAATTTTGGTGAAAATATAATTTTTCTTCTTGATGGACAGGACAAAATCGAAGTATCATATATCATATTGTGTTGAAGGTATCAAAAGCTTAATCATCATATGGTTGATTTATACAACAATTCGTCTGACTACTTTACGTTATAAAAACCATATAGCGCGCATTAAATTAGATTAAAAAAAATATACAAAAGGTCCGCTTGTGTTCAATAGGGAAACATTCAAAATGTAAGTACGAAATTTAAGTTTCGTACTGGCAACCAACATAGCTTCGACATTACTAAGCTTGAAAAAAAAAAAAAATTACCTGCAGAAAAAAAATGACCATTTTTGACGCAGTATAAAAACATTTTAAGAAAAAATAGGGAATAATTTAATATCTATTATCTTGATCACTAACGAATAGCAGGGCAATCTTTTGAAAAACCGGTGTCTATTTAATTAAACAAGTACTCAACCAAGATTAACTTTTCGTTGCTCTATTCGCGCAGAATGATTTGGAAATATTAGATATAGAATTAGCCAATGCAGTAAATGTATTGCATGGAAAGAAAAGTAAAAGTAAAAAAATGTCTTGTGAATGTAAATTTAAACTGAACTAAAATTTAATGGTTATGTATTCCTATTAACTGATCTTCGAAGCCGAGGCAATGCAATCAGAATCCTCCAATGTTATTTCCGCTACAAGAGCAATACATAAAGAAAAAGTTGAAAACGACAAGTAAAAAAAAATATGACTACGATTTAACCGTCGTTCCCACGACGGTTCAAAGGGAGCAGCAAAGGGAATTATCTGCAAAAATGAGTTTTTGAGATATTTGAAGAAATGTGCTTCGGGTTTCATGTGAACAATAGGGAAATATTGGCATTTGATTATTATTTTTTGTACTTTATTTTCAACGGCAATCAAATAAGAAAGCTTGTACAAAAAAGTAAAAATACAAGAGCTTACAGAAATTCAAAAAAATAAAAATGATAAATTAATAAAAATAAAAACAAATGAAAAATGTGAACATACTACCTTTTACATTCTGACGCAGGATACCAAGCTAAACTAATCACGATATTCTACCTGATCTATTAACAATATATATTACGGTTTAGTACAGAAGTACTAGTAGCTTTTGATATTGAAGCCTTGAAATTTTTATGAAAATGTTGCATAATTTACTTTGTCACATCCGATTCAATATTTTTTCACGCGCAAGCAATAAATTAAATCTGTTTTCTCAACTTTTAATGAAAGACATTATTTTATGTTTACAAAACGTAGGATCAAAATTTTGCAGCATTTATTTGATTGAACTTACTTTTCCAGACCTTACTTATATCAATAAAATGCCTAAATCAGCTGTTAAAACACGGATAAGTAGTAACCATGAAGACATCAGAAAGAAATCAATAAAAAAATCTGCGAAAGTTGGATCAAATGAATCAGTCTTTAATAACTTAAATACGTCAGATGAAACAACTAAATGGAAGCAATCGTTAAAAGTTAAAGCACAAAAATCATCCGAAGAAGAAAATTCAAATTCCGTCAACAAAAGCTGTGAATATCATCGAAGCAAAGCGAAAAAGAAAAACAGCAAGATGTGTCAACAGGATAATTTTGTCGTAGACGAAAAAGCTCTTGAAAAAGAGCTGATGGAAAAGTTATATGCAGTAGAAAGTGAATTGAGTGAGTGCAAAAATCTAAATCTGATGCTAAAACAAGAAAATTTGTTTGCGAAACGAATTGTGAAAAGAGAAGTGGGGGGAAATGTCGTCAGCTTTACCAGCTTGTTGAATAAAGTCAGGGAGAATGGTTGGATGGGGCACGAGGAGCTTAGTTTCGAACTGAAAAGAAAAATAAAGGAAATAGACGATTTGATAACACATATTGAAGGGGAACCAACAGGGTCTATTCGAATACCGAGCACCAAGAAGCCACGGGAAATTTCACCAGAAATGATTCCAGATGAGAGAAAGATACACTGGAGGCTAAGGATTGAAAGGAATGATGTTCTTAGAAATGCAGAAAGAGACTTGGAAGCTCTGAAAGCCGACCGAGATTTGTTGAAGAGCAGATTACCGTCATTGGAACAAAGGTAATATTTCGTTACTTACGTATTAACTACACCGCAACTGCAGATTTGGCTGTTGAAATAGAATTGGCGGTTTATTTGGCAGTGTTTCGGGAAGTTTTAGATAACTGCATGGGCATGCGAACAACTGTCAAAAATAAACCGCCAAATCTGTTGTAACTGCAAATCTGTAGTTGCAGTGAAGTTGAGACGTAAGTACCAATTTTTCTGAATGGGTATCATTGCCCCTATTTGCTATACATTTGTCGCATGAATAGATACCCAACACTCTCTCTCTGCCCATAAGAAAGATGTCCAAAGTTTTATTCCAATCCGTATTTACTGAATTTTTGGCAGAGTTATAGCAACATGGCTCGGCACATTCCCAAAAATCTTGGAGAACAGCCGTTTTGAAAAATCCATGAATTTTAAAAACTCCGCCAGATAAATAAATGTGGTGGTAGCGAAAAAACATTACAGGCTCCGTTGCTTTATCGCCACGTCGGGCTTTTTAATATATCTTTCCCCATACTCTTCTAAGCAGCATGCTGGCGGCTAAGAGCGGTTTTACTCTACTATAATTATAGAAAAGAAGTTGCATGTAAAAGCTTTTGTTTTTTTCTTCCCGCACTTTTTAAATTTTTCAACAGCTCAGTACTTTGTGCAATTTTTACAGTAGAAATCTAAAATGTGGCAGAATTACTTATCTTGTCCTATGCGTCCTTCATACCAATTTTTGTTAAAATCGAACCGTAAAAAACGCAACCACTCACGGCCGCCAGGCACCTGGCATGCTGCTTAGAACAGCATAGGGCAAGATATATTAAAGAGCCATACGTCTTAAAATAGTTGTTTTTTCGACGTTGCCTCTTGAACTATAAAATCATTTTAATAGATATTGCAGACTAGTTTACTTGCAATTTGGCGAAAACAGAAAAATATCGTTTATATCTCCGCCATGCTTGCTCCTCGTATTTCTATTTTAGATTGTAGATAATTTTTGATCGATTTATTTAGTAGAATGCTTTACATTTTAAAGGAACTTTTAAAGGTATTTTATTTGGTTTTAGAATTATTTTAATAGTTTAATTAAAATGATCGGAAAACGTCTATGTTTCCATGTTATTTATTTAGTTTATTTTTTTTATTTGGAGTGTGATTTCGATTTTTAATGTCTTGACTTCATTATCTGGTGGGTTATCTTTCATTTTAATGAAACTTTCGGCTTCTTTCGTTTGGAAATCTGGCAAAAAAGAAAAGAGAGTTATTGAAATGAAGAATATTAGCTGAGATTAAAACTGCACCAAGTGTAGTATCGGCAACGGAAAAGTTCCTGAAAGTCTGATTCTAGCACAAAGAAATGATACTATTAAGGTCCAAAATGGAAAGAAGTTCCGAAAAATTTGGCGGGATTACGGGAACGGGTAGCTTAACGAGATTGGCAATAAATAATGGAGTTAGAGATTTATTTAATATTTTAAGAGGACTTCGGTATTTTCCCCTTATAAGTATGTCACTTGTCATGGCGACTAGTTTACTCTCTATCTCGGTGGGGAGGAGGGGGGGGGGCGTACCTTTTCCCCGCGTTCACTCCTCTTTTAATATTTTATTTATTTTAATGGAGTTGTTACTAATAATTAATAAACAAATATACTTGTTTGATGAAATATTTTACATTTTAATGGACCTCTTTTTACTTCCTTTTACGTAGTAAAGGAAGTATTGTGATCGCGAAAAATAAATCACTCAAATTTGTGTCTAAATTTTGATTTTGCTCACCCCCGAATGAAAATTCCTTAGTTTTTTTGACCTGTCAGCACGTGCATATGTACCTACCAACATATAAGCAGCCGAAAATTTTTTTTCAACCACCCCCGAGTTAATTACGACGAGTTTTCTCGTGACGTCTGTATGTACGTGTGTGCGTATGTGGGTCGCATAACTCAAAAACTATATGCCGTAGAAGCTTCTAGCTTGGTATGTAGGCTCTGAGGATGGTCTAGTTGTGCACCTCCCCTTGTGGTTGCATTTGAATGTTCCCAAGGGGGTGTTTTACCCCTTTTTTGGGGTAAATCAGTGTTAATTTCAATGCAGACTCAAGTGATATGAATTGGCGCGACCACTTGGCGATATGTCGCCAAGCTTTTGGTCGCCAAGTGGTTGACGCCAACTTGGCGACATATCGCCAAGTTGGCGACAAATTTGGCGAAAAA